>JAMKCH010003417.1:0-37419 GCA_023653785.1 Ophioderma brevispina | reverse complement strand
CGGAAATATTCAAAATTCTGGCAGCAATATTTCAGGACTTTTTTTTGTTCCTACTTTTAAATTACGGAAAAATTTGTTAAATACATATTTTTTTCCATAATATGAACAAAAAAAAAAAAAAAAATTTTCTGTAAAATTACGGTCAAAGTTCCGTTAATTTGCAGAAATTTCTGTAAATTTACCCTACATGACTGGAAATCCTGCGACAAATTTTCCGTAAATTTCGGAATTTTTTTAACAGTATAGTGTTATGGTGTTATTACTAAGTATTATTGATCTACTCACTGAAAATAGCTATAGCCGACCAGGACCAGTTGATACCCCTCTTGACACCTTATCCAGAGTTGATATCAACACTTCAAGGCAGCTATAGCAAATATCCATAAAAGCCATTTCATCCAAAAAAAAAACTCACCCTAGACCAGGCTTCGGGTTGAATTACGCTTATTCGGCTGACTCTCGGTGTCTTATTATATTACAACACCATTTTGGTTTTTAAAACGACTGATGTAAACAAGAAATCAAAATTGATTGTTGATTGATTGATTGATTGATTTAGTGAGTGAGTGAGTGAAGTGAGGGCGTGAGTGAGTGGTGAGTGCGTGAGTTCTGAGTGAGTGAGTGAGTGAGTGAGTGAGTGAGTGAGTGCGTGGAGTGAGTGAGTGATGAGTTGCGTGCTGCGTGAGTGAGTGAAGGGAGGAGCGTGAGGGGGGGAGGCCGGGAGGGAGGGAGGGAGGAGGGAGGAGGGAGGGAGGGAGGGAGGGAGGGAGGAGTTTTTGACAGGTTTATAAGGTTGGTTTTCGTAAAAAAAGTTTGGTTGCCAAACGATCCAGTGTTTTAAGTTGAGGAAGTAGTGTCCGCATTAAAATTGATGGCTTATTACCAATAGTTGTTTCGGTGGTTTTGTTTCAATTTTCTAATGAGTTGACGAGTTTACATACTTATAATTGGATCTTACATACACGAAAAGGTTTAAGAAAATAAAAATCGCATTTATATAGTGAGTCAGTATTATGATCCTCAATTCAGAAGGTACTATTAAGACTTTTGTCTTTTTGTTAAAACTAACCGAGAACCTACTCCAATGGCGAAATAACGCTCACAAATGTACGGCAAGGCCTTCAACACACCTGTTCGTGCACTCTAGTCAATAAAAATTACATGGTTTGTATGTAGGGACAATGTAGACAAATGGTGGTAAAATCTTGCGATCTTTCACAGTACAACAATCATTGTACTTTTACACAAATCACGTCACTTTGACACAAATCTGTGTAAAATTTTACACCATTTGTAACCATGTTCCCTTCTGAAAAACATTTTGTAAAATGTTTTAAGAGAGCGAATTGAACACCAGATACCAAATAGTGGGGTGGACCCCCCCCCCCCCCCCCTGGGTATACCGCTGCCGTCGTCTGCTTCTGTCCGTAGAGTTCAAATTTGGAACGTTGTAAAGTCATTTCCAAACACTGCTGTTCAGAACTGTCTTATGCTCCATATTGCTTTTAGGTGTTTGAAACCAAGCTTAAACACCTTGTCATGTTTGTTTAAAAGGCGTTTACATTTATGAACACGTCCAAAGTGTTCCGTTAAAATTGCAGACACATGTTATCGACACCCTTGATCATAACCTCTAATGACCTCTTAATTAGCTTTTCAAAGCTTGGTTTTTTTCTAATACTAAGATTTCTACTGTTATAAACTCTGAATTTAGTTTTACAACAACTGAATCTTTTGCGCTACAACGACAGCCCCAGACCGTATAGTGTTGTCAACGCATTGCAGAGACCGTTTTTACAAGCATACACTAAAATCATTTTTTTTTAAATTTATGAACAGCGATGAACATGTAAGTGTTAGCTACCGACAATTTATTGAGGCACTCAGGTTCCTTTTAAAATGATGATGAGCTTGATTTACGACCTGCAAAGTTTTTTTAAATGGATTTGCTGGAATCTACGTTTGGTTATTCTTTTCTATTTTATATTGATTGCACGTATCCCTTGGCTATAACGTTTGCACGATCCCCATATGCATCTCGTAAAGGTGCCCATCTCAAATCCGGAACTTGTACCAAGTTTATGTTTATAAAAAAAATTATGTGGTTCGTTCGCTCTCCGACCAGTGCCTAAAACTAAATTACCTTTTCATTTGAATTAATTCTTAATAAAATAAAAGACTATCATCGGAAACATGAACAACCTAGGCGAGGCACTGGTGTTGAAATTTACTAAAAAAATGTGGTAATTTTCCCGATCGTACCCTTCCCTAATTGTCCCTGCCCCGTCCCTGCCGTAGGATTTCAAAACATTTTACATTTCGGCTGTGCAACCGCCACGAACGTCAGTTTCTATTATTGATATTCACGCTCTTAACCGTATGTTTTAGCTGTACTATGAGGCTGATACAAGTTTCCGGATGGAAGGGCACTTACGAGATGATTATGGGGGAGGGCGTGCAATCCGTCTCATTGTCGTGTTTTTAGGCTCTTTCCCTTCCCCCCGGCACTATTCCGGCCTTCCGAGTACTCTTCTTCCATCGTGCCATTCCACCTCAACTCACGAGTTCAAAATGCTGAGTGTATTACTCGATTCGCGTTGATACGTTCGTCCCCCTGGAGTTTTGGACCTCTTCGTTTTAGGTCGGAGAGGGAAAATGAGAGAATTCAAATGCACTGCCACACCGGATTTTTCTTCTTGGAGGACACCCGGTCATTATAACTCACGCAGCTGGCACTAAATACAATTTCCATTCAGGTATGGAAACGCACTATAGTGTATTTCAGGCCTACATTCATCACAATAACAGATTAAACAGAAGTCCCCTGCTCCTCAATTAATTTTTCCACTCCGCAAGAATGGTACGGGTCACGTATCAGATGAATCGATATAACATACATTCGGCATACGCGAATGATCGAGGATGTTGCCGACATACTAAATGCTGGAAGTACCATGGGCCATGCTCCATCCTTAATAGCCTCGTTCCCAGAACCACCCGATTTTACCGGAAGTGGTCAAATTTTGGTAACTCTCATTTACCTGGTAAAATCTTAGGCTAAAGAATGTTTGGGCGGAATGTGCTCTATCATTTGTCGACCAATATTACTTTATACAGTACCCTTTGGGCCTTATAAAATTGCGTTTTAGCTCTCACATGGAAACGATTTTGAAATATCGACGCGAAACTTTACAGATGGAGTTTTGGGTGAAGGCCCTCTATCAAGATAAACTTATATACTTCATTGGATCATCCCCCTTTAACACGAGAAGAAGAAAAGTGACCTATAATAGTGCACATAGCCCAAAGGCCCATAATGTCTAAGGTAAGGTATATCAACTAGTATTGGGTGTACATGTTAAACAGTCAACCAACAGCTGCAGAGATTCACAATGTTACGACAGTACGTGACGACAGTATTCTCACAACTTATAGCCAGTGCACTGTCTTGGCGTACACGACTCCCCTAATGACCCACTGACATTTATAGTAATTAAAAATCGAAGACCCGCCACACGTAGGCCTATGTGTAGTTATTATTCACTTTAGAGTGGCAATCAAACTATTTAGAACTGTTTATTACAATAAGGGCACGTGAGGTCCAGTGGATTGAGCGCTCGTCCCGCAATCCAAAGGTCGTGGGTTCGAGTCCCACTGCGGCCAACGTGTTGTGCCCTTGAGTAAGGCACTTTACCTTAATTACTCCTCTCCACCCAGGTGTATAAATGGGTACCAGCATTATTCAATGCTGGGAAAGTAACAGACTCGCTGTGCGGGAGGAGTGGCGAACCCCCCCCCCCCCCCACAGCAAAATTAATACGGAGGAGTCTGGCCCAAACGCCAAGGAAAGAGAGATGGGCACTCCGCGCACGAGCTTGCTCGGCACGAGACTTTTTTTTATTACAATAAGAATTAGTGAGGTAAAACTGTCGATGCGTGTTGTGCGTAACTGATAACATGACGAGGCAGCTAGGATGACTTACTCGGGTATGACCTAGTGACTGATGCATAACATAAAAAGTATGTGCGTAAGTAAAGTTAAACGACAAGAATTGATTATGTATACTATGAGAACAAAAAAACGTTTTTTAGTCTTTGAAGTTAGGCAAAACATTGTAATTAACAAGTTTGATAATAAGCTCCAAATTCAACAATTAACAACGCATCGCTTATATAAAGGTGTACAGAATTAGTACACCACAGGTACGACACCGGACACATAACCCTAAATAATATTATACTGCGCATGCGTATTCTATTTTTTTTTTTTTTTTTTTTTCTTGGCGTACACGACTCCCCTAATGACCCACTGACATTTATAGTAATTAAAAATCGAAGACCCGCCACACGTAGGCCTATGTGTAGTTATTATTCACTTTAGAGTGGCAATCAAACTATTTAGAACTGTTTATTACAATAAGAATTAGTGAGGTAAAACTGTCGATGCGTGTTGTGCGTAACTGATAACATGACGAGGCAGCTAGGATGACTTACTCGGGTATGACCTAGTGACTGATGCATAACATAAAAAGTATGTGCGTAAGTAAAGTTAAACGACAAGAATTGATTATGTATACTATGAGAACAAAAAAACGTTTTTTAGTCTTTGAAGTTAGGCAAAACATTGTAATTAACAAGTTTGATAATAAGCTCCAAATTCAACAATTAACAACGCATCGCTTATATAAAGGTGTACAGAATTAGTACACCACAGGTACGACACCGGACACATAACCCTAAATAATATTATACTGCGCATGCGTATTCTAATCAGAAAACGAAGATTTTAATTTCAATATTATTAATTTCTGAGAAAGATTTTTTGTGTAATTTTTGTACTAATTAAGAATGACCAAATTGACGATGAATTTGCCGAAAAATGGCAGATGTGCTTTAAACAATGGTATGAAGGTACAGGGAAATCGAAGTTGATGTGGGGTGAATATACCGATGTGAGCTGCTGTTTAGACGAACGCTTTGTAAGAGGACGATTCCTTCCCAATTGTGTGGCAATATTTTTTGTAAAACTATATTTACAAATTAATTGTGAAAATGCCGAAAAATGGCAAAAAGGACGTCGAAAATGCCGAAAAATGGCAAGTTGCATACAATCAGTGTTTGCGTCCCCCAACAGGGGCAAACTATCATAGGAAAAGCTCGGTGATATACCTGCATATTTTATCGGCTTGAAATATTCATACTTAATTAAAATAATTTTAGAAGAAACATTTGTGTTCATTTTAAAACTAAATTGCGTTGATAAATATATTAAACGAATTGGCTAAATTCTTAGTCTTTAGAGTATTTTCGCATTGGATATGTTGTGTGCATTCTTCCGTACCCAGGGGTAGGCCCATTAACTACGTAACTTATTATCTTTAAAATTAAGCCCAATGCTACAAAATATGTTATACACTTTTATGTTTTAAATTTTATGTCCAAAGTTTTCATTTTGGGGGGGAAATAACAATAATGAAAACGTTCTTGACGATTGTGCCGAAAAATGGCAAATTCGTTCTGGCTCATTCACGTGTTAATGTACCTATACCGTCATAGACCTATTGGTCACATTAACTACTCTGAGGGTAGTAGGCTCTCTTAATATGAACAAATGTCACTTTCTTTTTTATTTCTCTAATTTACTCGTGCGATTTTCTTTACTATTTTGTGCCTTTTTTCAAAATAATTAACGTGAAGAAACTTACCGAATCCCTGCTAAATCAGTGGTCGTCTCCTGATGTACAGATCACATAATGTCCTATTAGCATGATTTGTGTTTAACAAGGCATGGCTGGCCGATATGTCAAAAGTAGATGTTTGTTGCATGTGGGAAAAACTTTCACAATTAATTTCTTGTTTTCAATTTGAGAGGAAATATTATTTTAAAATGTTTCTAAAGTTTGCCGAAATTTGGCTTTCTTGGTTCATACATATTTTAAACCAATCATGACTTTTATCCCCAAACCCTCCTAGTCGAAGCGAGGTGGCAATAGTCAGTAAAATGATATAAATAACATATAAGGACTTATGGTTTTGTGAACATGCAAATATTAACATTTCGATTTTGATATTTCAAACTTGTTATCAAATAAATTATATTTCATTTGTCGTGGATTATTTTTATAAACTATTTTTTCGGCTCTGTCGAGAGCACCTAGGGACGAAGTTGTACCAATTGAATTGAGAGCGTATCCCGAGCGTGTACACACCCCTACCCATGTATCTGAAGTGTTGTCTTTTCCGTATGTATCTGACCTGTTTCAAACACGGTGAAAAGTTCAATATTATGATACATTTTGTTAAGTTTGTGCTGTATATACAGTCGATTGGATGACGAATGTCGCGTTAAACAACCCAGCTGTCATACAAAAACAAGCAAAGAGGAGTGACATGAGCCAGCCTATCTTGCCAAATGCTAGCCAGGGTAAACCTCAAGCTCAAAACTCCCATTTGCTTTTGTTTAACTACAATGTGTACAGTGATCGGAATGATTTGTCTTGGATAAAAACACACTTTTCCAATTATCTAGCAACAAATGAAGGAAAAGAATAGATTTGGTCTGCTATTGTTTCGAGGGCAAGTAAAGAGCAGAGGCCTAGTATCGCGACATTTGTCGAGTTCAACCCCCGCCTTCCAGCTCGGCTCTCAGGCTTTGTTACAACACTTGACATGGTGTAGACTCAAAATAAACCTACCCCTTGCTATCACCTGCTAGTTTATGATCATTTCATTTCAATTTGCTAAACACAAATCTGGTAAATTTGTCATTTAATTGCTTTGCTTGTGTTCTGCGTGCCGCGTCTGGCCGGTTTTTTGCCGAATGGTGGGCTTGCTCGTGACGCACGGCTAACCAAGAATCAACCGGGTCGGCGTGCCACTTGCCTCCCGTCCCCCATCCCTGCCACATTTACTGGCCTTTTTTTGCACAATGCAGGCTACAAACAAAGGAAAGACTCTTTCATTTTGTGTACTAATCTCAGAGCTACGCTTTCTACGCAGATGTTTCTATTTTTTTTTAAATGCAAATATGGAAAAACTTTTCTTGTAAAATGGATTTGACGAAATACGGATGAAGCTAGGGCGGGCCAACCGGTTCTCCCTTCTCGTAGACTAAACCTAATCCCAATGTAAGTATGCGTTGCACCACCCGTTGCCTTGGCATATACACAGTGTACACAGAGTTTACAAAAAAATCAAATTCGTCACATCATTAATCATTTCTCCAACACAAAAGAAATGTCGCGGATCGCGATTGCTTTTCGCGTCACCGTTTCGACAAGGCCATGAGAACTTGGTTGCTCCTCTATCCCCACCACGTCTCGCCGTCTATCCCTTATCACCTCCATGAATAACTGTACATACAAATATGCCCCTTTTCTTTACTTTTCCCATCATATCAAAGTTCACGGTATTGTATTATTCACCTGCTAAAAAAAACGAAAGCAGGTGCCGCGAAAAATTAAATGCCGATACAAGTGAATATAGTCACCGCACTGTTTAAGAAAGATTGAATATAAAACAGCCTGGTAAGACCATCCCAGATGGCATAGGAAGGTTAACATATACCCTGTAATATGTATGTGGGTCTACAATACGACAAAATAGCAAAAAACGCTATTTTAATAGGCCGCGGGAAAGTTTTACGGCGTGCGAAAAAAAGTTTTTAAAACTTCCCAAAACTTCAAGCCAGTTGTAAAGTTTGCGCATGCGCCATTTTGTGCATGTTGGTGGCGTTAGCAAAGTTTTATAGTTGTGGGCGGGTGGGTTGTGCTGGGGCGATGTTATGTATGTATGAAAACTTCCGTTTTGGAGGTCATGAAGATTATGAAGAACGAGAATAGTAGAAATTAATTTTTTTTTTTAAATTATTTTTTTGATTAAAAAAATAATTATTTTTCAACTGATTTGTTATAAGAGTTATTTCAAATAATATATCGAGTACATACATGCCTTAGTGACTTTGGCATGGAGGTATAGAGGTTATTCGTCACCCGTAATTAAGTATTTAATATTGGCAATTGCCATTGCCAGTGTTCTTACAAACGTTGTAAATTATTGGTCCATTTTTTTTTATTTTTTTTTTGCAATTGGATACATTTTGCCGAAAGCTATTTGGTTAATTTATCTGTGTACAATAGCACTCACAACCTCCTAACAGTTATGAGAACACCTTATAAGGATATCACCTAGAGCCATGATTTAACTCTCAGATCAAGTTGAGAATCGGTACAATTTAACAGAAGTCAGTATGTTTCCATTATGTCATTTTCAAAAATATAATTAGTTATTTTGATTCACGAGTTGAAAAGATTATCCAAATGATTTCAAAAATGTTATTTATTTGAGAAATAGGGCCTACATTTGAAATTATTGTTAATTAATGAACGCGGGATTACGAGTGCTTTAAATGGACGGTCACGTCTGTGGAATTCCAATCATTAATAAGTCTTTAAAATGCCAATTTTTTGAATTTTTCTTTTTAAAATCAGCTTATTTTAAGACTTTTACAAGTAGATGCGAATTGAAAATACGAGTGAGATAGTGTAGAATTTGGTTCAGTGTTTGGAACCTTCCTACGATTACGGTGTTGCTTAGACTTGTGTCATTTGGTGTTAATTTTCTAAACACTCAGATGAATTTCTGGGAATGTAACAGAATGAACTCTACAAGTATTTTTTTTTACGAAAGTAAAACCTGGCATATCCCTGTGCTGTATGTTTATTGGCTGTGCAACATGTATGTGTGTGTGTGTGTGGTGTGTGTGTGTGTGGTGTGTTGTGTGTGTGTGTGTGTGTGGTGTGTGTGTGTGTGTTGTGTGTGTGTGTGCGCGCGCGCGAGTGTGTGTGGGGGGTATTTCTTTTAGAAACGTGGCCAAAGTGCTTGCCCCCCCATGCGGATGTCAAGACAGAAAGTATTACGCCCACCCTCTTTGGGCATTCCAAAATGACATTATCTCGAAAAAAAACTGATGAACTGCAACATATAAGTATGGTGAGGGTAATGAAACACATACATTTTTTTTTTCAAATTACGAAATTCTCATATGATCTATAAAGTGTAGCGTAAAATAGAAATGGCAAAATGTGTGCCCAAAATAGTCCCGTTGACTTTCCAATAATTCTTTGTCGTCCTTTCTTTAGATTCAACCTCTCCGGGACAGATTTTTTTAAAATTTTGTTTATTTATTTCAATTTTATTTTTTAAAAAAGTTATATATATTTTGAATTAAAAACTAACTACTACATCAACCCTTCACAGCCTCTTGGATATTGAATTTAATAAAATCTGCAATATTATTTTAATTTGAAAAACGATTTTAAACTTTCTGAAAATAGGATTCTGGCCGGATTCGAACAGATAACCTTCCTATTATATACGTTGTCCGGATTTTACCTATTTATATCATAACTCAAAATTTACGAGAGAGTAAAAAATAGCGGGTCTTTCATTTATATAATACTTAAGTATTTTACATAACTATTCTTGTTACTTCAGTTTAAGGTATTGCTAAACTAGAGTAAGATGTTTTCCTTCCCACACCATTTACTGTTAACTATTAGTCATGACTTGGAATTGTTTGGACTTGCGCTTGGAACTAAGAGTTGACTTGAACTTGGGACGCAAAGGGACGCTGACGCGAAACGCTCGGAAACACGATGTTTTTCAGGATGGATGGCAACTCGCATATAACGTGCAATTTATGTTTTGAGATGATGTTTATCGTATATAAACTAAGTCTAACTATGGTCTTTTAGATGACCAAAATAGTTTCTCGAGTGGAAAACAGAGATTTTTCAGGAAAACTGATTTTTCATTTGTTGAGGCGAGTTAATATAGCGAAAAATGGGTTTTCCTAATAAACTAGTTTTCTCAATAATTAAACACACACACTCAAAAACTGATCCGTGTGCTTAGTAATTATGACTCAAAATGATTCATCGCAATTACTACTCAATCAATGATTTTTGATAATTCTCAAAATCATTTTACACTTGTTCACACTAAAAACGCCCAGTCAACTATGCACCGACAAAAATGTGGTAGTTAATAATTCAAAGGTATAAACAACCAGACAATTTGTAAAACCAAAAAGACACAAACAAGCAGTAATTTAGTATCTTATTTTCACTTAATTTTGTTAATATTGTTCAAAAACGGTCTTGTCGTAGTCCATATTTTCTTGTATGATATTTAGTTCTTTTTTAATTCGCAATACATTAATTTGAAAGGCAAATAATGGTATATAAATTAAATATTCTCATGTACACTTGTAAGGCAGTGTAATTGGTTTTCATAAGCATAAGACACAGGTGTAGAGTATCTAGTCCGGCGTACTCACAGTCCGGCTACACAGTAAGGACTAGGGCACCTCATTCAGTTGACTCTTCAACGCAACATTAGTTTCAATGCGTTATTCCGCTATCGTTCTATGGAGCCCGGACTAATTGGCTCCCGCCGGACTATAGTTGCTTTCACGACGGTTCGATTCCCAGTTAGGTAGAACCTGTGTATCAAATTTACTTACGTGAACATGATTAATTAACAGGCTAACGCATTTGAGATGAATAAAACAAAACACAGACTACCTCTCAAACCTTTTCTTTTTTCATCATCATCATGCTTTATTTTACATTCTAAAAAATACAATATCACTATCGACATCGATAAATACCTAATTTAGAACGCAGGGGATGACAAAAAGGCCAAAGGCCGATAGGGGTCACATATGTAGATACCTTAAAGGAATATGTCCAAGATTTTTGTCAAGCTTCAGTTTTGACTTACATTACATTCATCATAAAATATATGTACATGCATCACGAATTCCCGAAAAATAATACAATTTGGATGTAAAATTCAACAAAATAGAGGCATTTTAATTTTTTTGCTTTTTTTGACATACGAAGAAAACTGGCGGAAAATTTTTCGCCACGGCTTCATTGATCAACAGCGCGCCCACGCGTGGACGTGTCGAAGTGATGACCACAACAATCGTGTTTACACCTCGGAATTGTTATTGGCGGCACTTTAAATATTTGATTGATTAATGAAAGTACTAATAAAATTAGAAAAAAAAAGTTAAAGAATGACATATTTTGTTTCATATTCGTTGTTTTAATTTTATTGGAAGTGGAACACTGCTATGATGGTCACAACGACCTAATATAGATGGTCATCACTTTGACGTCACCATTATTTGCCTGCGATGTGGATTGGGTCGGATCGTTTTGGAGTAAGCTATTGGGCGGGAATTAAAAGTTCAAAATACCAACAAATGGGGACAATTTTCAACTTATTTTGATGTATATGTAATCTACGTTACTTCAACTTTCCATCCATACCAAATTTTCAAAATATAGAATTCATGACAGATTTCCTTTTAAATTACCATTACTTAAAACCACACAAACAACACGTTTTCTGGTTTTCTGCTTTTCCCTCACAACACGTTTTATTTTTTTCTTTTCCTATTTCCCCACATACCTACAACATGAGTTCCAGCAATTTTATTAATAATTGGACTAACATGATAATTCTTTGTGGAGAATAAGCGCAATAAAGCAGTGTGAAGACTTTGAGAAAAATATTATGAGTTGTATATACTGATTCAACATTTTCAGGTATCTCAATTAAATACATGATGATGTGAAACTTTAAAAAATTACTCATGAAAAAGTACTCAATAAAATTAAGGGTCGCGGGACTCAATCAAATTTAAAAGCAACATGGGTTACACTTAATTTATTGAGAAAAACAGGAGATGATTTTAGGGATAGTTTTTTTGAAAAAAAATATGTTTTTTACATTAGATATACTGCTTCTCGATGAAGAGTTTCTTTGAAAAACTTAGTTTACGGGTCGAAAACTTTTTTGCAATTAAATATTATCGGCGATAAACATAGACCCATTCTACTTCTGGTGTATATAAACAGACACGGTTCGCCTTTCGTGATAGCTGGTCGGATATTGAAATGTTCAAAAATGTGTGTTTTTTGGAATGTAGTAGGATGATCGGGTTGTTTACTTGTTCTGATATTTCTACAGGGCATGGTAAGGTGGAGATGGTTTCGAATTCAAATATCCCGTGCAACTATGGGCCAATTTTGACTATGACGACCTCATGATATTGAGCAAATTTTGAGCTGTCGATAAGGTGTGAAAAATGATTGCAATTACCTTCTTTCAACCCATAGGACCTTACTTTTTATGTCAAAAGTGCTGTTTTAAACCCTTTCGATGCATTCGTCACCCGGGTTCGTCAGCCCAAAACATGAATTCTATCGAGTACTGGATTAATTCCGCTTGCCTCCTGTGGAAGGTTGGTCATTACTCAACACGAAACAGAAGAAGACCGTTGGTCATAGTAAGGTTGTTATATTAAGCCCCTTGTTTACCCCCAAAACCCTTTGGGCCAAAAGTCGAAGAGAATTCGATTGAGTCGTCTCGATTTCACTTTTTCATTGAAGTTGTAAAACACGCGCAGTCGTAATCGATACGACTTCAAAAAGGTCGATTTCTAAGTTGCTTTTCAGCAACTTTAGACGAGAAATTGTTTTAGGACGAACGAAGAGCGAAGCTTCGTTTCCTGTTTTTATAGGACCGGAAGTCCGGGTGATGCATGATTAAAATTACGCTAAACGCCTTTGAGAGGAATAAACAAAACAAAAATACTCAAAAACCTTTCTTTTTTTCGGTTTGGTTTTTGGTTTTTCTTTTCCCTATTTCCCCACATTCTTACAACATTGCGTTCCAGCAACTTTATTAATAATTGGACTAACTTGACTTCTTTGTTTTAACTGAATAAGCGCACTAAAAGCAGTGTGAAGACTTGTAGAAAAATTATGCGTTGTATATACATTCAAACATTTTCACGGTATCGCATTTAATACAATGATAGGGCTTCACGTAAAGAATTAGTCATGAAGTTATCAATAAAATAAGTGTAACCGGAGTCAATAAAATTAAACGCAACCCGGTTACACTTAATTTATTGCTAGATAAAGGAGATTATGTTTTATGTATAGTTTTTTTTCTGAAAAAAGTATGTTGTACTTAGATAAATACTGCTTCTCGGTGTTGATGTGAATGAAAGAGTTCTATGAAAAATTAGTGTCGGGTGACAAATTTTTTTGCAATTTGTAAACTTATGTGAAACTGTTTATCGGCGATAAAATAAGGACCCATTCATACTTCTGGTTGTATATAAAACAAGGACACGTTCGCCTCGTATAAGCTGGTCGATATTGTAGGTTCAAAAATGTGTGGTTTTTTTGTAATGTCGTAGGGATGATCGGGTTTCTTTGTTCTGATATTTCTTTACAGGGCAAGTAGGTGGAGATGGGGTCGAATTAAACATATCCCGTGCAACTATGGGCAAATTTTGACTAATGACGACGTCATTTGAGATTGAGCAATTTTGAGCTGTCGATAAGGGGAAAAAAATGATTGCAATTAACTTCTTTCAACCCCATAGGGCCTCTACACCTTTTTTATTCAAAAGTGCTGTACTTTTTTTAAACCTTTTCGACTGCATTCGTCACCCGGGTTCGTCAGCCCAAAACATGAATCCTATCGAGTTACTGGATTTATTCCGTTGAGTGCCTGGGAGGTTGGTCATTACTCAACACCAAGCCCAACGAAGACAGTTTATTAGCGAAATGATACTACATAACTACCGAGTGGTGGAAAAGGCAGAAAGTGCAGAATGAGCAGAATGGGCAGAATGAGCAGAAAAATCAGAATGAGCAGAAGGGTAGAATGAGCAGAAAGGGCAGAAAAGCAGGAATGGGTAGAAAAGCAGGGGGGGGAATGGGCAAAATTGAGCTGGAAAAGCAGAATGAGCAGAAAAGCAGAATGACAAATGAGCAGAATGGGCAGCAAAGCAGAATGGGCAGAAATTAAAATTAGTCATTCCATCATGTAGACAAAAACAAAATGAAAATCGGATTTCTAATTTTGTGTGGGAAAAATTTAATTTCACGCGCTTCACAATGTTCGTGGAGGTTGGACAGTGCGGACATACAAACTGTATGACGTCATTGATTGTAAGCTATGCATGTCGGTACTCTTTGGTATTAACAATGGAAAGAGGTATGGTTAGGTATCTATATACCAAACTCAAGTGTCTATGATATTCCTGCGCCGTAATAGTGTGTTGGTACTTCTCCGAGAAAAGGGTGGATTCCCCCGAAAAGGGTGGATCTCCCCGAAAAGGGTAGGGCGGTGTGTGGCCGGTGGGGAGAGGGGCGAGGGGATATCATTCCACTTGGGATTACCGTACTTCCAAAAAATGACGGGGGTGGCGTTGTTGAATTCTTTTCTGAGGATTTAGCTTTCACGCCTTTCTGCTGATCGTCCATTTGCTTTTTCTGCTTATTCTGCCCATTTTTTCTTTTTTTAATTTCTTCAATTTGCTCATTCTGCCCATTAGGCTTTTTCTGGCCATTCAGCCCATTCTGCTGTCTGCCCATTCTGCTTTTCCGCTATTCTGCCCCTACGCTCATTCTGCTTTTTTTGCTCACATTATGCTTTTCTACTCATTATGCCCCATTTGCTTATTATGCTCTTATGCCCATTTGGATCATTGTGGCTTTTCTTGCCTTTTCCACCAACCGCGAAAACGGTATTGGGGCGGTGGGGGTGGAGGGGCTATCCATACTGGGATGACCTTACCTGCAAAAAAAATGATGGGGTGGCATTCTGCTAATTCTGCCTTTCTAAGCTATTTTTGCTTTTCTGCCTTTTCCTGTTCATTCTGCCCATTCTGCTTTTTCTGCTTATTCTGCCCATTCTGCTTCTCTGCCCATTCTGCTCATCTGTGCTGCCATCTGCTTTTTCTGTGGCCATTCCGGCCCATTCTGCTCTCTGCCGATTCTGCTTGTCGCTCCCTCCTTCCGCCTTTCTGCCCATGTACTCGCATTCTGCTTTTCTGCTCATTCTGCTTTTCTACTCATTCTTCTGCCCTATTCTGCGTATTCTGCTCATTCCTGACTGCCCATTCTGCTCATTTACTTTTCTGCCTTTTTCCACCAACCGACCGCGAAACGTGGGAGCGGTGTGGAGGGTAGGGGGCGAATCCATCACTTTGGGCTACCTTACCTGCCAAACAAAATGATGGGGTGTTGGCATTCTCGCATCATCTGCTGTCCTTCTGCCTTTTCTAAGTATTTTGCTTGTTCCCTTGCCTTTTCCTTGTTCCTATCTGCATTCTGCCAATCTGCTTTTTCTGCTTATTCTGCCTTTTTTTCCCTCTGGCCATTCTGCTCATTCTGCTGGGTATTTGCTGGGCTCATTCTGTCTTTTCTGCTCTTTTCCACACCAACCGACATACCTACAACTGTTAACAAATGTTCCCTATTTTACCAACTATTACCTTTTAAATTACGGTAAATCCCAATATTCAATAATTGCACGCTTTATTACCGATACCCTATACCTACATAAAATTACAATTTGGACCGAAAAATGCTTAAATAAAACAGTGGCTAAAAAATAATACTACACATTTTGACAAAAGGTAGTTTAATACGGTTTGCCCGTTATTATATTTTCCGTAATAGTCTTCTTTTGTAACTTGTTTTAATGTAAGAATACTAACTCATGAAAATCGGTTACCTATAAATGTGTTAAATAAAAATTATGGTGTTTTTTTGTGTTTTTAAAATCTTATTTTCCCTATCAATTTTTAAAAATAGTTTTAAAAAACTCTTTTCCTCCTTTTCGTATTATATTTAGTTTTAATTTGATTATACATTGTTAACCAAGTCCAAACCACAATACGTTAAGCTGGAGATTACTACGTACCGGCCGTTATTTTCATTTTACGTTTCCCGGCAATAGTTTTCGTATTTTACGGGCTAGCGTTTATTTTAACGTCCTGCACGAGTGAGTCCTAGCTGCCATCAAAGCGGTTTTTTTTTACAGTATTTTTAACAGTGTACGTGTCGTACAATAAAGAGTCATAGGTGAACGCCCAACTGACCGCACATTTTATGACACTCCGTATCGTGCAACAAACGCCAACTCTACGCATTTTTTTTTTTCCAAATTGGAAGTGAATCGGGAAATGTTATGATAATAATATGTCAGACAGAACGCTAGTGCCTTAACCAATACACTGTGAATTTAACTTCAATTAGAGAAGTGAATATTTATTTTAATGTGTCTTCAAATCATTGACTTAAAGTGACGGAGGAGATTTTTTAGGAGATGGAATTTCTTCTCAAATTTCACGGATCGGTTGTAGACCACCTACCGAGAACGTTTGGAAGTTTATTGGACAAACAGTGTGCCGAGAAGACCGTTAAACCTTGTTTTGAACTTGTTTGCCTGCTATCGTAATCGATTCCCCCTAGAAAAAACCATGCTTTGACTTTCTTCGTGCACGACAGAACTACTAATCATCATCTTATTACATAAAAGCGGGTATTCGGTTATCACTTCAGGTGTGATTAAGTACATTGTATAGCATTCCAAATATGTAAAACACCTAGTTCGAGAAAAAATGGGGGGCGTTTCTGGAAGGAAATCCTCCTATGTCTCGTAAGTTAAAATACATGTCTTTTTTTAATTTGGTCTTCAATCATCTCGCAGTACAGTAAATTCAGAGCAGCCCTCAGGCAGAGCAGTATCTAATTCAGGCCAATGTACTAATGATAAGGCTACTCTGCAATAATGATGAGCGTTACTCTGTATAAGTAAAATATCAATAAATTTGCTCACTCGGTTGCTGCCCATACTCTTCGGGGCGCTTCATTGCACACTCTTTGAGAATTCAGAAATGCAGACTCCAAATGACCCATGGGGCAAAACCATCCATAACGGCCGCTGATGTGAGTCAGTCACTTGGTCGAGAACGACCAGCAAAAAATAGTTGTATTGATTCAAAAACATCAGCGGAAAACGAAGTTTTTCGGAGAGGAAAAACTATTTATCTAATTATGGTGCATTTAGCTTGCCATAGTTGCATGTCATCTGAAGTAGCAACCAACCAGTATTTGGGTGTTTCCGTAAATTAGGGTACCAGTAGACTTTGATATCCCGTTTACGATGTGACATTTTGTTTATTAATTTAACAATTAAGATATGGTTTTTCCAACTTATTATTCATTTTAAATACAGCATTGGATCTAATTTAAGATTATATAATATGAACATTGAACTCATTAACTTTTAATTTTATATAAAACAATGGTGTCATTTCCCGTGATAAATGGGACACTCAGCCCGTGTACATGAAATAAAAGTGGCCCTAAACATTGTGTTCTTGGTTTTTAATGTGCATCAAAACCGTGAAAAAATATTATGGTATATGTTCGATTTATTATAAAGCAAACACATCAAGCTTTCGTAACATAAATCTGACTGTTTTGAAAATAGCCGATCATGTTATACTCGATGCAAGTCATTGGTTCCACGTGTAAACAAAACCCAAAATTTTGGTTGTCCCGCTTTCACGTTTACTATGGGAAATGGTTTGTTTGAAACCGAATGTAAGTTGACAGCAAAAGTGCATTGCCATGCTGATTACGTAATTCATTGCTATATCGTGCCAAGTTTGAAAGACAGTTGTATATAAAACCTTTTTTAAATTTCTTGATATCCTGTGGTGATCTGTGGTTCCCAGTGTAAATGGACACCAAGTGTGTCCGCTACACTTGTGGCCTGCAAACAAAAATGTTTTATATGCAGGCACGACCATTGTACTATTATATTATTGTGCCCCTTAAAATAACCAAAATTGGACATATAAAACTATATACATATCACATAGTAATGAAATTATCTTTAAAAAAATCAGAAAATTGGTTTGGGGTCCCATTATACACGGGGGAACCGGAATGCAGTTTTATTGCAATATTTTTAAGTTTTTGAAAGTACTTTTGACTAATTTGATTGTTATTTAATGAGAAATGGTATTATCATAATTGTTCAAGAAATTATTGAGATCCTCCTTAAATTGTTGTTGTCCTTTTTTCTCTCAAAATGTCACAAGTTGGTACCCTAATTTACGGAAACACCCATTTCCATGTGAAACTCAGGGTTAGGATTAGGGTTAGGATAAGGATCAGGATTAGTATCAGGATAAGGGTTGGGATTAGGGTTGAGATTAGGATAAGTGTTAGTGATAGACCATGCATTGGGTTCGGGGTTCAATTCGAGGTTGGGATTGTCTACCTGGATGGCAGAGCGGTGTTATTTGGCTATACTTTATATGCTACACTCAGTTGTCCTTATTAGCAGAGGGACTATAGCCTATATAGGCCTACTGGGATTGATTGTGCGTCAGCTTCATTTTATAACACACATCAGTTGCGTTGAACACACATGTGAGATTCTTGCCCGAAATCATGCTCCAGGACCATAACCAGTTTAATTATCTCATGATGGGGGAGAAGTAGAGAACCGTCCTGTTGTCTCCCCTGTCAGTAACTGCTCGCCAGTGAAGCCAATCTCTACACCACCAAACACTGTTCTTCCATAACATCAATTCTCAAGTATTGCAATATGACTAGAGGCCATGCAGTGCAGGCCTTTTCTAAGGTCTGCCTTATTATAGCTTCATTGAATGTGGAGGGTTTTTTCTAATGCAAAAAGTAACATCATTGCTAACATGTGTAACAATCTCCAATGCGATGTCCTATGTCTGCAGGAAACCCACAGAGGAACTGATAGTCACCGCCAAACCATACAGGTCCTTACCATCGAGAGACCACGACAGTATAGAAGTGCTATAGGGCCTATATGTGAAAACAAACACCGTTGTAGAAGCAACCTCAATGTCTGCTGACAATAACATCGAAGTCCTCACTATTGATCTCAGCTCTGTCATAGTTACATCAGTCTACAAACCTCTATCAGTAGATTTCAAGCACCCTCAATTCCACCAAATCTCATTTCCTCATTGGCAGCTTCAACAGCCATAGTACCCAATGGGGCTATAATGAAACCAACAAAGACGGACAAGCTGTCGAAGAATGGTTAGACAGTCAACATCTACGTCTCCTTCACGACCCTAAGCTGCCGCCATCATTTTATAGTGCCCGTTGGAAGAGAGGTTACAACCCTGATCTAGCTATTGTTAGTTAGTAAAAATATCTCTAACCTGTGTAGCAAGATTGTTCTGGGTCCTGTCCATTAACTCAACATCGACCAATCGGTATTCAAGTCAACGCTGCCGTAAAGACCAAACAAAGTGCCTTTTAAGCGGAGCTTTTAACTATATAGGAAAGCACACTGGCAAGGATTCACTGATGACCTGGATCAATGAAGAGGATTACTCCAAAATCGCATAACTATGATAAATTTGCCCAAAGACTGCCCAGATTTACCCAGAGGTTCTAGGACAGAATACATAACAGGCTTTTCCCAGGAATGTGCTAAAGAATATCAAGAGTATACCACCATGTTTGAAGCTGATCTTTTCTCAGCTAAAACAACTGCTAAAGGTGAGGAAGTGTCGGAGAGGATCTCCCAGGAAAAGATCAAAACCTTGCACACCTTAATTGAATCCACCGATATGACCCATAACAGCAAAAGCATAGCTACCATCCGAAAGCTTCGAGGGATCCAACAGAGCCTCCACAGCATGCAGCCAAATGTTACACCCAAGTTGCCCACCAACTGCTTTTAAATGGCAAGTGCAGCAAGAAGCCCAATAAGATCAAACTAGACCGTAAGAGGTAAAGTGGCGACCATGGTTTCACTCGCCCCTTCAACATGGACGAACTGGAAACCGGTATTACTAAACTTCAACCAGGAAAAGCAGTAGGCCTTGGCAACATCTCAACTGAGCAGCTGAAAAACTTCGGCCCTGTAGCAAAGGAGTGGCTTCCTGAGCTCTACAATTGCTGCCTTATTTCCCACGTGTTCCCAAAGATCTGGAGGAAAGCACATGTTATGGCACTCCTAAAGCCTGGGAAAGATCCATCTAATCCTAAGAGCTATAGACCAATATCACTCCTCAGCCATTCCTACAAGCTCTTTGAACGTCTCCTGCTAAACCGCATCGCACCTGTGATAGACGAACACCTCATACCAGAACAAGCAGGTTTCCGGCCGGGCAAATCAACAACAAGTCAAGTACTCAACCTAACTCACACATCGAGGATGGTTTCGAGAAGGGTTTGGTGACCGTAGTCGTGTTCGTTGATCTATGACACTGTTAATCACAGAAGCTAACTCCATAAGATTCTGGAACTCACCAAGGAAGGATTGCTTACAGGCAGGATGTTCTTTGTTCGGCAGGGAGCGAGTGGGAGTCGATTGCGTAGGCTCAAGAGTACCCCAGAGGAGCGTGCTCGCGCCTCTCCTGTTCGACGTCTATACCAACGACCAACCTAGGAGTGCAGGAACCTGTCGTTATGCAGACGGTCTTGGAGTTGGCGCACAAGATGCAGACTCAACAGTTGTCGAAGAGACTCTCCAAAGCTTTGGATGAACTCACTCCTTATTGTGAGGAAAACACGTGCGGGTCCATCCAGGACGCGGGTGTGTGATTTCCATCTACGCATCCGTGAAGCCAAACGCCAGCTTAAAGTAACCTGGTCTGAAACACCGCTGTGATAATCCTGTCTACCAGGGAGTTCCCTTGGACCGCTCTCTCTTTCTCTCTCTCTCTCTTTCTCTCTCTCTCTCTCTCTTTCTCTCTCTCTCTCTCTCTTTCTCTCTCTCCCTCTCCCCCTCTCTCTCCCTTGCCAAATCATGTTTTAATCATTAATAATCGCTAAAGCGCCCCCTATTTGTATTTAAAATAATTGGCTCTCACTATGGTTTTCCAATCTTTAAAAAATTCTTCTTTTTCATAGTGGGGACCTTACTTCTTTTAACTCCCTATGTGGGGTCCTTAGGGGGTCCCCACTCATGGTCCCCACCATTCATAAAGTCTTTCGCACCTCAACCCTATCTCTCTCGATCGAGTCTCTCAAACTGTGTAAACGACCGTATACGCGGGGACATGTAGTGGACCCCACTAACAAACCTCCACAAAATGTAGCACCTATGCACTTGGGTCCCCACTTTTACAGTGAAAAAAAAGTGCAAATGTCCCAAAATGTCTGTCTGTCTCTCTGTCTCTCTGTCTGTCTGTCTCTCTCTCCCCCCCCCCTCTCTCTCTCTCTCTCTCATGAGACCCACATCAAGAAGAGGAAGAGTAAAGTATGTTCACGCACCTTGTGGAAAGAAAGACTTGCTATCAACATTTATTGGTATAGAGCCTGGTGAGCATCTTCCACCTGAAGCTGACTCATGAGCTGAATGGCGATCTCTTCTTCTTCTTATTGCGTATGAGGCGGCAGCTAAATATGTTGCAAACGGTGGAGCCAGCTCACTGTTGATTGGTTCGGGTTTGAAAAGTCTATGGGTAGGGCACTCATTGAGAATGTGATCCGCATTCTGTGATGGAGAACCACATTGGCAGGCTGGCGATGGCCGCAGCCCCCATCGGTGCATATTTCTGTTGAAGCGACCGACTCCTGTGTGAAACCGATTTAAGGTGACCCATTCCTTGCGTGGAAGATTGCTACCATACAGGTGGTAGTTCTGTCATAGGTTTAATAGTGAGTTGATCTAGTCTTGAAGTATCTAGCCAGGCAGTATTCCATGTCTGTAAGATATTGAATGGGGAGCTGGAGAGTTTAGCAGCGTGTCGACAGAAAGGTCGACGAGAGCACAGTCTCTGTCTGCCGAGCTGGTGTGATTCTTTGACAGTGTTATGCAGCAGGTGCTTGTTGTCCAGCAGAGCCTTATTCACTAGTTTGTGCGTGTGGTGTTCTCTCCGAAGCACTGCAGGTGCAATGCCTGAAAGCACTGGTAGAAACTCAGATGGAATAGGACGGAGGCAACCAGTAATGCTTCTCAAGGTCACGTTGAGTACTGTGTCCAGCTTCTTTGTGCGAGAGCTGTTGCACCATGCTGGGGCGGCATATTCAGCAGCGCTGTAGACCAGAGCGTGCGTAGAGTCGTTGGACTGGCACCCCATGAGGATCCAGCAAGTCGGCACAGGAGGTTATTCCTCGAAGATACCTTGGCGCATACGGACTCGAGGTGCTGCCGGTAAGTATAGTTCCGGTCAAGCTTCACTCCCAGATAGGTTGGTGTAGGATTGTATGGCAGAGGCGCTCCATTGAGGTTGATTTGAAGCTGGCGATGAGCCTCTTTGGTGTTGAGGTAGAAGGCAGTAAGTATGTCTTGGCTTCGCTCAGCTTCAGTCTCCAGGTCTTGAGATATGCTGCAAGTAGGGCCATATCTGCAGTAAGTGTACTTTCTACTTCTGTCCAACTGCTGTCCGAGTGGAGAAGGGCAAGATCGTCGGCGTAGCCATATTGTCTAGATGTTGTTTGAGGTAAATCGCTGATATACAAGTTGAACAGCATGGGAGCCAGTAGAGATCCTTGTGGTACTCCGTTCCTCAGACGACGCAGACGACTACTCTGCCCATCACTGGTCTTGAAAATAAAGCTACAGTTTGCAAGCATGGCGATGTCTCAACAGATAGAGAACCAGAACCGTCCGATCAAAAGATTTCCTTGCAGAAGTGGGGCTACCTGCAGCAGATCAGGACACTACCTTACATCATGGAAAATGCACTTTCTCGTTGATTTCGACAGGCGACCCTCGGTTATAAAATGGTCCTTAAGACATCCAAGAACATCGACAGGCATGCGGTTTGTTCAGAAATTTACCGTCGCAAAGATCAGGCACGATGTGTTTTTGCAGATTTTCAATATGGCTTCTAAAATAGCGTGGGCTATAGTATGTTTGTAGTAGCATGCTATGATGAGTGTGGCGTATTTAACACAGTAATTTGAATATTTTTTAACGCACGACATATCCACGGAGACGTGCTCAAGGCGCTGTGCGGCAGCCATGAAAGGCGCTCAGCACATCATAAACCATGTACCAGAACAGATTTATGCCAAGAAGCTCGATTTTAGAACCAGGAGGAAACCGGAGTACCCGGAGAAAACCTGCGGGAACGAGTATGGATCGAGAAACCAAATTCACATAGAGCCGCGAACGCCGGGGATCGAACCCGAGACCTCATTGGTGAAAAGGGAGGGAAGATACGCTGCGCAAACCCGTTCCCCCGTAAGTAGTAGTGCACAGTTCTAATATTTTTTTTATTAATATTGAACTTTGACCTCGGTAGGGCGAAACAGCGTCCGCCAATTCGCTCGTTTTTTATTATTGGTAATCAGGGAAACTAAGCTTCATGAACAACTCTTTCGAGTGCATTACAATTATGGTGTCAAAACCATGGACAAAGTCATAACACGCATTCGTTTTTTTTTTCAGTCTTATTTGAATAAATAAATATATAATCAAATAAATTAAGAAATAAATTGACAGATAGATAATAAACAGAAATGTATTAATTCAACAAAATACGATTTTTTTATAACGCAAGACATTGTATTTTCGGATTCACAATTCGAAAATAAATAAGTTGGCAATATGCGTTAAGTGTGCCTATTATACACCAAAAGTACTTTCTATATAGGTGCCGACTATTTCTAAACGATCTTTATATAAATAAGGCCAAGTAAACAAAAATATTAGTTTCTCGTCCCCGCCCGCATTATTTTTTGCTGCCGCATCATTTTTTTTACAAAAAACAAACAACAACAAAAAAGCAACAATAAAAAGACGAAATTTCGATTGATTTTCGCTGTCAGTACCTTTACTAGACTCGTTTGCAGCTAGTTTGTTCCCTACCTTTTGCATGAGTTGGTGAGGAACATAATCTTGCCGAAAAGACACTAGATCTATCGTCTTTGGGGGAAAACTGTTGCTTTGGAAAGGGGAAAAGGTGCCCGCATCCTCCTTTTTGAAAAAAAAAAATAGGACGGGAATCTAATATTTTTTACTTGGCCAAACCGATTTTTTTTTCTTTACAGCCATTATTTATATTAACCTTCAGGCGTGAAAAGAGCTCCAAAACACGGAATAGACAGAAAAGAAGACACACGTCTCCTGTTAGAGCCGCGTAAGGTCTGTTCTCTTTCTATTATGTGATCAAGTTTTGTTGTGATTTTAGCGAAAGTGATACAAGACCAAATACAATCTGCGCACTAGTCGAGGCGATCTCTAAACGGTCAGTTTCAAAGTTTTCCTCGCGTTGCTAATCACAAATAATAGACCTTAATGTGTTTATTTTCGCTCGAAATGTGTTAAATGACTTTTGGCCCAGCGCACAAGAAGCAATGCATACATTGATCCAAATCACACAATTGTTATGTACACCCTTTTAAGAGATATATTTGCCGAGCTGTTGGTTTTATTTTACCTATTTTAAAATCCCCAAAGATAATATTTAGATTTGTTTCAATGCTAAGCGTGAATTATTAGATCTGTTGGAGTTGTTCGTCAATGGCCACTCCGTGTAATACAAGGAGGAGATGTAACACTCTACAAATAGAAGCTGAAACCACTCTCTATGCACGACACAAAATGGCTAAAAACTGGGTTCTAGTCACAATATGGCGTACTTTGGGAGTATAAACTGTTTCTATACAGGACCGCTGGTATATTATGTCCATTTGAAAAATGCAATGTACGGTAGATTGTAGTAATCAAAGATATTGAATAAAGTCACATATGGTTCAAGTAATATAAACTTCTTTTTTGACATGAAATAGGTCAGAGTGCGAAATGTAGGTCAACAGCAAGCTATATAAGGTAAATAAATAACAAAAAGTAAATATATTATATTAAATTATTGTATAAATACAAATGTGTAATATCTAAATGTAAATTTATTATAAATTACCCTTTTTATAAACAAAAGGCGCCATTTAGAACCATTTTGTCCCATTTATTACCATTTTGTCCCGTATATTACACTTCTGACAAGGTACTGAGTAAAATATGATCTTAGTGGATTTCTTGTCAAATTTTACTGGAATATCTTGTCAATTTGACCAGAATCATGTCAAAGTGGGCTATATTCTGGTCACATTTATCAGATTTTCCGGTCAAATTTGAGAAGACATCTTGTAAGACCATGCTGTATTCGCGCGGCACCTATTTAAAGGTATAACGGGTCTAAATAGAACCCCAAAAAGTTAGTGGAACCAGAAACGGTTCTGACAGCTTAAAAGGAATATCTTTGGTTCCGAACAGAACCATGTCATGCATCTTTTATCGAATTTGTTTTTCTCCTCAAAATGATTATGCCAAAGAACTCTTTAAAAGCATGTTATGGTTCTCGGTATAGAACCTTTAGAGAATCCGTAAAACAAAATGTTTAATCCAGAACTAAAACGATTCCAGGCTGTAAGATTTTTTTTGTTTGTTTCTACATAGAATTTTTTGTTCTTAAAATTTTTGGTTCTTCTTTGAGGCTTTGGAACCTTTTTATACTAGTTAGAACCATTTTCATTCCATTATAGGACATTTTGTTCTATACAATTTCCATTTTGGTTCTATGTGGACAAGATGGGAAGGGAGAAACGGTTCTGGCAACACTCCCACGACTTGCCAAATTATTGATGTAATTTTTACTTTTCTTTTAAAAAAATTAAAGTTTTACTTTTTTAAATTCCATCTTTCAAAACAGAGTCATTTGGCTTTATTTCCACTTTTTTCTTTTTAGACTGAAAAGTACATCGATCGCAGTGACATTTACTATATTCAGGGGGATTTTCCATTTTTAACCTTTTGAAAGAGTGCATTTGGATTGGAGTGAAATATAAACCTCCTTTAGAGCGTTAAGGAGTAAAACAACACCAAGTTCTTAAAAGAGCGGTTGTAAATCTTTTTAGAATTAATTTCACTCTAATATCACTCTTAAAGAGTAAAAAATTGCAATAGCCACTCTTTTTGAATACGTAACACTCCAAAATGAATGAAAAGTCACTCTTTAAAAAGTGTAGGCCTAGATGGAAAAGAGCCTAAAATCATCATACGAATTATATACAATTTATATCCGCTACTCTCACGCTTCAAAAATTAGTTTAGAATGTGAAGAAAGTGATTTCACTCTTTTGCATTACTTTAAGGGTACTATCAGTGATTTGCTAAATCTGAAAATCGAAGAAATCATCAAAAATCAGATTTTTGCATGTCTGTAACGACAGGTGTCCTAAGATACCCTGCAAATGAAAAAAACTTGAAGCAAACACGGACACTTACTACAACACGTAATTGAATGGAGATTCGTATCTTTGAACACTGCCGTTTTTTGTTTTTTTTTTTCATTTTCTGTCAATTCTTCAGTTGGAAAAAAATATGAGAGTTCTGCAGACATATCCGTCATTTTAAGTTATTCCTGCAAATTTCAATTATTTTGACTCTTTCGGGCAGCACTCCATATATCGAGAGTGTAATACTCTTAAACCTTGCATTTCACTCTTTGAAAAAATAATCTAAGAGTGAAGTCACTCTTCAATTTTCTGTTCTCAGTAACAATGAGTTAAGGTTTCGCTCTTCATGCATGCTCTTCAGATATTAGAAATTTCACTCTTAAGAATTTTGCTCCAAAAGTGAAATATTCTTACGAAAAAGTGTGAGTGAAATTTAAAAGAGGTAAAATTTTGTAATATTTTTCTCGTATGTGGTATGCTATCGTCAGTAGATAGGCACAGCTTGTTTCTGCAATTTAGCACAGCTGCAATTTGATGTTTGAAGATTCACCACCTTTATTTATAATATTTCCGACATTGCAGGTTTATGTATTTCCATCTTTATTTCCATTGTACCCCCCCCCCCCGTGAGGAGGTCTTTTTAATTTATAAAGGACAAATTTCCTGCAAATAAAGCCATTTCCAGTCGCACCTCAGAAATCCAGAATCCCGCTTTTGATGTGATATAGGCCGCGCGCGATTTTGATTTTGGAGCCATTTTACCAGTTTTCGTTTTTTTTATTTGACAAACTGAGAAAAGTTGGTTTTTTTTTTAGAAAAAAGGTCAAAAAATGTCATTTTTTTAAATATCTGCGATCACCCCCCCCCACTATCGATATTGTTGTTTTACAATTAATGATTCTACAGTAAAATATGGTCTGCGCAACTGATAATAAGAGTTAGTAGACCTACGATGTAATAGTTTTTGAATGGTATTTTTAGATAAAATGAGTCGATGTCACCTCCTTTTTTTTTCAATTTGAACAAAAAGTTTTCTGAGGAATTAGGGATTCGTTTAGTTTTCCGACAGTTTCACAGTCCTTAACATGGCATTTGTGATTACGGCTTGTTATGCTATTTTATTTGAACAAATTTCCAAACTTCAGAAGATTAACATTTCAACTCTCTTTTATATAGGTAAAAACTCAGGAGAACGAGGCTGTTGGATCGAGAGATGTCCTCCGCTCCATCCTTTGTTTTGTTTTTCTTAAGGAATGAGATGAATTTAGATCCACGATGATCCATTCCAAGATCATTTCAGTCCATTTTTCGCTCTTTCCTTTCCCCTGTATTGTCCCTCGCGTACAGCACATGATGCTTGTTAAAGGTCATGAAATTTAAACTGCATAAACAGTTTTTGGTATATATCATTATTATGTATGCTGTTTTCCCACTTCTGTTTTTGCAAACTCATCGAAAGCGTCAACTTTGCACTCTAGGATATTTGACAGTATACACACGAACAATGAATCAACGACAAGGATTCTGTGACATAACTTATTGAAGCTAATATTCCCAGGGGCGAATTTTGTGAAAATGAACAACGCTCCATAAACCAGAGTTTACTCCCGTTTACCCTGAGTTTACAGGTGTATCGCGCCATCATTACAGTCGGCAAAAGCGTTTAAAAAGGCAGATAATTAGGAGGGCGCTATTACAGACTTTTCACAGATTTGGGCTCTTGTTACGATCACAGCAAGGATGCCGGATGGCACCAACACTCATTGTGGCAACTCCCTACATAGCCCAAATAGGTACAGCAATAATCTCACGCCAACAATTTAACTATCTATAGATTCTGATGTTATATGTATAGTATTGGAGGTTTCTCAATGGTTGTTGGTAGCCGTACAGTAATGCTCGTCCCAGTGACGGAGATATTTACGAATTCCTTTGTTCGGGGGGTGGGGGGGGGGGGGGTTGCACTATCATTTATGGAATAAGCACGTCCCCCCCACAAAAAAAGAAATCCCTGAATATTTCCCCGCTGCTCGTTTTCAGGGGTCTGAAGTGACTCCTACGGGACACCGATTTTCGCTGAAAATAACGCCCGTTGTCGGTAAATTAACGGCAACTTGCAGGAGAAGTCATATCCCTAGCGGACTTGCTTTCAATACCTGAAGAAAAACTTATATTTAATGAACCACGATATATGAAAAATGAAACATTTTCTACTGTAAGAAAATACATACACATTCGGGTTATTTTGGCTGAACATTTTTAGGTCCGTTTTCCTACTTTTTATCAATGAACCATGCAGTCACACTCTTAAGTGAATTTGATACCCACTAGCGGGACTAGACTTCATTGAGTGTGAATTTGCTACCCCTACGGTAGTCCGACTGCAGGGGTGTCCCTTTTTTGGAGCATGGGTAGACTCTACCGAGCGGTTTATTTCAAGTCGAATTTTTTATACGTACAATATTTTATTAGTAGAAAAAAGTATAGTATTCGGTCAGGTTGTGCAGTCTGTCAGATAAACTCCTTTGAGGGCCTGCTACTGTTACCTGGTAACCAGTACTACCGTCCCATGGGCCGTAGTTGTCGGCTTAAACGTCACCCCATCTGGTTTCTAAGGAAATCTGATGATATGGTACTGGTTATCCTGGTAGAATGAAAAAGAAGATCCAACTACAAGGCGTCAGCTCAGGAGAGCTATGGCGGCCATCCGCACATCGCATGCCTTGCATGTTGGACGTGGTTGCCTAAGGCTAGGCCCATCTCCGAAAAAACTGGTGGATTGCCGTCAGGAAGGGGCATCCGGTCAATTATTCTTTGCTCCAATCAATTCCTACACACTCATCATTGCTGAGTGAGGGTTTCCGGCCACCCCGTTAGCGGGACGAAACCGATTTAAAACTTTGGTTTAACTAACTCAACTTTGTCTTACATAACGGACTTCAAGCCAACCACTTGTATTTTTAGCAAATCCACGCCGGACAAGATGCATGCATTGGTTTTTTTTATTATTTTATTCCTATGTTGTTATGGATTAGCAAATCTCTACCGTATCCCTTTACTTTTGTACGGTTTTGGAGATTGGTAGACTATTTAACCTATATACAGGCTGAGCTCAGTAATGAGAACTTCGATGTTGTTTTCATCAGACATTGAGGTGCTTCCCGTGGCGGCGCCGGGGGCCATTTTCTCCCCCCCCCCCCCCCCCCCCGCGGAAAGACAAATGACGGATATTTTTTTGGGGGAAATACAACGATTGGGGTGCAAAAAATCCCAAATTTGGGCGAAAAAACCCAAATTAAACTCCCCCCCCCCCCAACAAAAAAAAAAAGAGGTCTGTGATTGCTCTACGATTGTGCCTGTTTTAACACGTTTCATACTGTCGATAATTAGTGTCTCTCGATGGCAGGACGATGTCTGGTATGATTGGGCGGGCGCGGGTGATGGGTCGATGACTTTTGGGTTTTCCTGCAGGACATAGGACATCTCATTGGAGATTGTTACACATGCCAGCAATGATGTTACCTTTTTGCACTAGAAACAGTCCACGGAGACTATAGTCAGGCAGAAGAAAAGGCATGCACTTGACCCTCCTGTCTGTTCAATTAACTTAGATGTCCTTTTTATTAATCATTAAAAAAATAAGGCCCCACGTTTTCGAAATACATCACGAAAAGAAATTGTTGGGTATCTTTGGACCTCAGACGTTTTTTACATGACAAAATGATGGGCATTTTAAACCTTCAAATCTAATGAACTCTGGGTTATTTCACCCTCGTTTTGAAAATGAGCAATAAGGTTTTGGTACCATTAGTATTACGTTTTGTGGAAGGCTCCATTGACTCCACTTAGTAGTTAATTATAAGTTGTCGTCGGAGGAAAATGATTCGCGATCAATAGGCCTATTTATTTATTTAGTTTATTTAGTTATTTATTTATTTATTTTTATTTATTTAGTTTGACACTCGCTTTTTAAAAAAAAAAAAAAAAAAAAAAAAAAAAAAAAAAAACAACAGCGGCACACCTTCTCGGTGTTGCGTCCTTACAAGAACCCACACAAAACGTACAAGTAACAGCAAAAGTGGGTCGCATACAAAACTATTCCTGTCACAGTTTTACCCACTTAAGAGCAAATCTGCTTGAGGGGTAAATGCATGGAACAAGAAGCTTGTGTATCGACCACGCTTTGACATTAAAAGCAATACTAAACAATAGTGTCGTCAACTTTAACAAGAAATACATAATACAAAAGTCCTATATTACCCGCAATAAACCAGTGGAGGCAAACTTAATGTGGACTCAATTTGACGCAATTTCTGAATATGCCATGTTTGTTTCCAGATAAGACTTGCAGTAGTCGTCAAAACTTTATGGACTAAATTAGCCGATTTTCTCGGAAACATTGGCACGATTTACTGCAGTCACCTCCCTAAAACTAGGTACTATTAATGTCCGAGATTGTTAGACTGTTAAATATTCCAAAAGTCAACAAAGCGCTACCGCAATCGATAATCTTCTTTGGAGTATAGCCGCTCTGAGTTCTTATCACATACGAAACATGGCATTTGAGCATGAAATGTTTTATGTCTCAATACCATCTTACATAAGTCACATACCCGAGTTATTGGGCTCCCAGGCACTCGTTCTGCCATTGAGGAGAGAGTGTTAGAACGGGCCTTAAATTTTTAAGCTTGCACCCTCAAATCAAGACCAAATCAAGTAGGTAACTCTCAAGACTTGTCTGGCTTTTAAACAAACATAATTTCTTAAGGAAGATTTGGTACAGCTGTTTATACCATCATATCATACTGATGACGAGTGAATGCGCGTAAAGGTATTGAACAACCAGGATTTGCAGGCCTATCAACAGAGAAACATCTAATTTCTAAACCACTTTTTTCAAGAGAATGAATTATGCATTTCAAGCCATTTGTATTTCAAGGAACATTTTTACAATGGATGGTCATTAGAGCGTTCATAATAATTGTTGGCCATCTATGCAAATCCATGTCAATAAGTCTTGTAAAGTACTTCATCTTTGCCTGCCTATTCGTAAATTCAATGGTGGTCCAACCTAGATCGCCAATTACGTTGCTGTGCGGTGTAGTGCGAGACGCTTTGCGTAAAGTCCTACCATTTGCTGAATGTATTTTCCAGCCTCTTTAATCGCTTGTTACTGTAACGGAACGGAGCACGCATAATTAGAATGAAGGGCAAGTGACTTCCAAAGGAGGTACCATAGTAGACACGATTGTATCATCCTGATTTTGATTATTGATTTGATGGTTACCCAATAAGTCTATTACCTTTCTCTAATTAGTCATTGACATGGGTGTGATCAGAATGATTCCTTGAAATACAACGCCAAGATTATTTATCACTGTCAACTCAGATATGTGACCTTTACCAAGACACCATAGTTAGATTTATTTTACACGCTTGCCTACAACAAGAACGTTTGACTTTTCGATTAAATCAAGACTCCATTGCTAGAGAAATCGCCCGCTATAGATAGCATGCGAGCCAGTCTTTCTCATTGTCGGCAATCAAGAACCACCTCGTCTCCCAAAACAAACAACTATATTAACACCAATATACGAATACCAACATCATTGACTTGAAGCATTTTACATTTCATTAATATATATGTCAAAACAAAACAGAGATATTAACACAACCTTGCTTTGACACCTTCATCAATATCAAAAAAAATCAGTATACTGTCCCCGAACTTAACATTACATTGAACATTTTTCACCACCCAGTATAATTCTTAAATTACTCCCATGTCCTTATTTCTCCCTCACTTATTTTTCAGCTCATTCTATCTTTATTCCTTACTTTTTCTTTTTAAATTTGTGATTTTGTAGTTTTTTTTGAAATAGTATTACATACCTCAGCAATTTATGTTGAGAATTCTGTCTTTCTTGTCCAAGTCCCGTAATCTGTATCCCCGTAAGTGGTTTTGGTCCTAGTTTAGTTTTTGTTTGTTTGTTTTTTTGTTATTATATTGACCTATTTAATATTTTATCATCCCTTACTTGAGTTATTTTTGTAATATTGTAACTATTTTAAATTGAGTATTTTTACTTTTATGGGATTACAGGCGCAGCATAACTCTAAGCCTATTGGATTGTCCATTACTGGACCTAGCATATCATATCCCGCACTTGTTCATCTTAGTACAGTTTAACAATTGCTACTCTGTTATTATTACTGCATATATATATTGTATTATACACATTTCTTTCATGTACGATATTTTTATTCGATAAATAACTTGAACTTCTAACTTTACTTGTACAAGTTTATCCAAAATATCCATACATTCCCTCTTATACCATGTCCAAGCCATAGAAAGGAACCCTTCTCTCCAAACCGTGTCAACAGCTTACTGAAATCCAGGAAGGCCATGTAGGTTGCTTACTTTTCAGCCGATCGAGCTGCAATAATCCTATTTTAAAAGTGGTGAAGATATGGTCTTCACACCTGTGGTCTTTACTAAAGCCGCCCTGAATCTCCGTAAGAATTTTGTTTTTTCGAGAAAGGTAGAGATATGATTGCAAACGATGCGATTGAAGATTTTAGAGACAGACGTAAGGGTGATGCCTCTCATACTTATTTAGTCCTTTTTCGGACCTTCTTATGAATGGTAACTATGGGTGCCCCCCCCCCCCCTGTTCAACTGGTTGGGCGTATTTTGAAACGTGATATTCTTTGTCAACAAACCTGTCAATGACTTTATCAAACTGTCCCCTCCTGCTTCAAAAGCTCGTTTGTAATCGTGTCACTAACCCGGAGACTATTATTTTTTTGCATGACTCAATAGCATCTTTAACATCATCAAAACAAATTTTGCAATAGCGTTAATAAGGTGAGGAGGTTCATTATTATCAGCATCTAAAGAAATGCCTCTTCTTAACTACTTACCCTTTCTTAAAAAACTCTTGATGACTATAATTTATGTAGTTCCCTATCATTTTTACAATGGTGTTCCAATAGCGACATACCCGCTTTCATAGCATTCTTATCAGTACAATGTCTCTGAATCTGGTAATTAAGAATGGTGACATTATCCGTTTTCAAAAAAAGAAAGGGTCCTCTCAATCCTTCCAAAAGTCCCGACAAGATGGGAACCCCCGCGTCAGCAATTTTTCACGCTTCTTTCAACGCGCATTTCCATTGTTTTTTGGTGAATTCCCCGCACCCTTGACGGTAGGTAGTAATACTGCCAACTTTGCTTTAACGGATGAATCGAACCGTTTTGTTTTTTTGTAATTTTTGCAATTCAAACGAGATCTCCAGGTTCCATCACATCATAACTTGAATGGACGCATGCCAGGATGGTGTGATTTTGTTTTGTTCGTATGCACGCTCAAACGCCTGAACTCCACGAACCAATAATTGTCCATAACAAGTTTTTGAAGTGCCCCTAGTTCGTGAATGTGTCTTGCCCTAACAATTTTCAGAGTCCAAAATCAATATTCACCTGGACCCAGTGGGTTGTCATTTGCCAATACAAATTCATTGTAAATTGAATAAAAATCCAAAGAAAAAAATATGCTCTTTCAAGTTGGAACCCAAATGATCTTGTTAGGTCCCAATGATGAATAAAATTTTTCTTTCATTTATTTTTTTTTTCGAAACGTATATATTTTTCTTGAAATAATTAATCAAAACCGGACACTAATGTGTAGACAGTAGTCAATGATATGGATACAATGCAAAAACAGTGTTAAAAGCACTATCAGTGAGTTTCTAAATCAGAAAATCAAAAAAAATCATCAAAAATCTGATTTTTTTGCATGTTTGTAACAAGTACCGGTATTCTAACATACCCCGCGAATGATAGGACCAGAAGCAGCCTAATAATGACAAAATCGGAATTTTAGTCATTACTGTCCGTACGGACACTTATACTACCACGTAATTGAATGAGATTTGTTCTTTGAACGTTCTGTTTTTCTCGATTTCTGTCAATCCTTCAGTTTAGAAAAAGTAACTTATGGGATTTTGCAGGCCTTATCCCTTCACTTTCAATTTCAAATATGACTCTTTATAATGAAATCCACCTAGCCGTAATTCACAAAGAACTTAGTCCTGACTAAAACTCTTAGTCCAGGACCAAGTCCATCTAGAAAGACCCTTTAATTTTTTAAACAAATATGAAGAGAAACCATTGAAATAGGTAAGTTCTCAGCTTTGAGTGTTTACCTGTAACTTCTCTTTGATTTTCAGCAGAAAAAGCCAAGGAAAGAAGATGATTGTTTAGAAGTCCCTTCTAGTAGGACTTAGTCCTGGACTAAAAGTTTAAGCCAGGACTAAATTCTTTGGGAATACCGGTGTAGTCCTGCATGAATCATAGTCCGGCTCCATAGACGAACAACGGAATAAAGCGTGAAACTAATGTTGGCGTGAAGAGTCAACTAAATCCGATTGCCCTATTGTTCACCATGTTCCGGACTGTGAGTCCGGAGGAATAATATCTCCTGCATGTTTTAGAAACGTGGTAAGTTTTGACCCATGTATACCCCTAAAATACACATTCCAATTGCTTTTTGGGGTTCCTAAAGCGGTTTTATCAACGTTTCTGTCGACATTTTGTTGTATGCCTTGCAATTAGTTCTGGGTTTAAAAGGTGCAACAAGAGACGTTTCACTTATAGGTGTCCCTAAAAAAATGATGTACGATTTTTTTGCCCTTATGTAAAGCTTTCCATCAAATATCCCCATCTAAAGATTAGCTGAGAATGTTTCTTTGGTACAAACATTGTGAAATTTCTAATTTCTATAGGACAAATACGAAATTCAGCCTATGTTTACATTGAATTATAACAAATCAAATCCACCTTTTTCTCTATTTTAAGACATTTCTTTAGCATTATACAAGGTAAGAAATCATTGGTGTGTCGAAGCTATATGAAATTAATATTTCTGACACATATTTGGGTGTGCCCTCAAAATCTCTTGTTCACTTTAAAGACATCATTTTTTCCCATTTTGACTGTCTGGTGCATTGTGGGATTGACTCAATACAACCCCTATTTGGCAAAACTTAACCCTGTAAGGAGTATAGTTTTGGTCCCATATGGGTAGACGTTTCATATAGAAGTCCCAAGTAGTACACTATGCACATGAGTAATTTGCCATTTATTCCGTGAAGCGCTATACAACAATTTAACAGCGCATTAACAGAATCACTTGTAATACCTCAGTTGCATGCTTGGGACTTCTATATGAACGTTTACTCCCGGGGTTTACCATCCTAAGTTGGTATTTTTTACAAAAAAAAAAAAAAGATCTCTCCTGACTGTCTTTTTGACAATCACTTCACTCATTCGTAGCTTGTTCATTCCCGCTACAATATTTTTTATAAATCGCCATCAAATCAAATAATGCAGGGACTAAAGTACAGATTATAGCCGCCGGGAGCCACTCCGGGCTCCATAGACGATAACCGGTAATAACGTTTAACTAATGTTGCGGGAAGAGTGAACTGAATCGAGTGCCCTATTCTTAGCGTTGTAGCCGGACTATAGTACGGCGGCTATAAACTATTCTACACCTCTTCTTGAACCCTCGACCGTTCCCTGCAGAATGGTTTTTGCCAGACCAGATGAGTCGAGCTAGTGGCCATACCAACCTAGATTCCGTTTCTTTACAGTGTAATGAGTGGGCTTCTTGCATTTCTGGATAACTGTTACGGGCCCGAAAATTCGTGATCACTGAAAAGCGTGACTGTCACGCAATTTCGGCAACTGGTTACAATGACATATTCAACGGAGAGTATGTGCATGCCGTGCATGAACCCCGATCATCCTGATTGTACTGTGGGTAATACGTATTGTAATTGTGTAACACACTGTTGTCCACTGGTTGGTATGCGGGGTGGCTCTGGCGGGTGGTATGAATGTTATCTCAAGGCCATTGTGTTCCGAGTATTGTGGGGAAAGTGACGGCACGAATATGCCCATTAGTAGGCGGGTAGTAGGGGATCCATATGTGACATATTTGATGGAACTCACTCAAAATACACTAAACCGGTTTGGAAGGTGGGTGTGGGGCACTCATGTGACTGGGTGTGCTTCAGTAGGGGGTTAACTACTATATCAGAGGACTCGCGGTGGTGGGTAGGGTGCACCTTCAAAAATGTGGGAGACACCATATTGTGGCAGTCTATTTGGGGTACATAGCCTAGAGAAATTACACTAAATAATATAAATCTCTGGGTTGGCCACATTTTTAATTAGAATTATCAATTGATGTACAAGATCGCTAATTTGGACTAAAGGTAAGTGACATTTCTGTGTGTTTAGTCCATTTGAGAGCCATTCCATCTTCTCTGCCAGAACATACATGACATGGTGAACCTGCAAGTGTGGTAAGATGGGGCCCAAAGCCAAAGCTAACCAAATCAGCTGATCACATGCCGATCGAACATAAACAATCAAGACCTTGACTGTGTGATCCCCGCGCTGATATGCAAGATTGCAAGCAGGTTTTTGATGATACCCGCATACGCCCTGATACAACTTGGGCTCAGCGCATGTACACGAGAGCGAGAGAACACCAAGTAATACGGGGAAACTGCTATTTCTGTCCGAAATTGCCGTGATTTCGACAGCTGCTGTATAGAGGCCGAATCACGTGATTTCGGCACAAATTTAGTGGCCGAAAAAAGCGTGATATCACGGTATTTCGACAGACGGATACCGAAATCACGTGATCTCGCAGTCAGCATTTTCGGCGTACCAGCACACAGAAAGCTGTCTTTGTGGGCAGGAGACCAAATATGATAGTCTAATAAGACCACCAGTATCAGGTCCTCAGGTCGGTTGCCGGCCAAGACTCATTCTTTATAGCAAATCACCAAAAATGTCCAAACAGAAATTACAGCAATACGGATGCAAACCACAACTCAATTTGGGTGCTTTGATGTCGGTCGGCCAGGGTGTTCCCATGACCCACATACGACCTCGTCTCGTTCGTTATTCATCCAAAAAATTCGAAATAACCCTTCCAGTGGGTTTGATTCTTCAACTCCAACGTTTTGGATTAAGAAAATATTCCTTGCCAACATATAAAATTCAGATTTTTCGTTAGATTTCGCTTTTACGTGTTAACCAAGGCGACGTCTAAATTGGGATTTCTTGGCCGCCTCCACCTGCAAGGTACTGCAGCAAATAAAAATAAAGCCCAATACCTTAATGAAAGGCAAGGATAGACTACTCGTAAGATCATTGCCTATACAGTGGATAAATTAGGAAACAAATCTTCTTCTTATACAAGACATGACCCACTTGGTGTTAACACACCAATGTGAACTCGCCCACGGGCTT
>JAMKCH010003416.1:0-36408 GCA_023653785.1 Ophioderma brevispina | reverse complement strand
TTTTTAAACTTAAAATTGCCATATGATCCTTCACATGTGACAAAAATTTAATGGAAAATTCTAGGGGAAAGTGGTTTTCTTAATGGGATGCATGACTCCTTGGGCAGTAATGGGAGTAAAAACACCTTGGTCACATAAGTCTTAACCCTTATATAGATGCAGTCTTTTCTAATATTACTTGTTCTCATCATGTTTTTATAATGTTAATTTTAATTTCTTCCAAATCAATGTGAGCATGTCACATTCTCATTTTCTGCATTAAGTAGTATGCAAGTCACTGTCTTTGGAATATTTTCACCATATGTTGACTGAATTCTGCTACAAACAGTTGCTGTCCATCCTCTGTGATAGCAATACCTGTTGGGTTTTCAAGTCCTGTGATGACACATCCCAGGCACTGATCACCATCTGCTGTGTACCTGTATACAGCACAAAGGTTACCATGATTGATAACAAATATTTCACCTTGCTTACTACAGCAAACAGACCCTGGCACCCATCCTTTAACCCCCTGAGGGCGCTGCACTACCCTGACATTGTTACCAGAGTAGTCCATCACCTTCAGGGTGTCATCATCACTAATGTACAAACTATGTCTCCTTTGGAGGTGACAGCAAGCCAGTATGGTGTAGCATGTGTAGCAAATTTGGATATGAAATGACCATCACCATGGTGGATGGAGATTGTGTTGCCATATAACCCTGCTATGATCCTGCCTCTTGAGTCTACAGCTAGAGCCTTAGGCTTAGATGGTTTGTTGTGGTAATCATAGGTGGCAGCATTAGTAGACTTCAATTGGTTGCCTTGGCTGTCATGAAACAGAATCTTGGCCTTACCAGGGAGGATGTATCTGTTGTCTGGAGTGATGGCAATGTCATCTAGGTGTGCATCAAAAGAGCCTGTGAATGTGTGCTTGACACTTCCATCCTTTGAGAATACCTTGGCACATCGCCTCTGCCAATTTGTTATGGTGACATCACCATCTGGATGGAGTGCAATTCCCCTTGGGTATCCTAATCCAGGTAGAGTACTAAATTGTCCAGTCTGCTTCCAGTACTCACTTCTAAACATACAGACTACATTAGGAATCTCAAGCTTAGTAACTTCTTGTATTGCAAAATAACCCAAATTTTCATCTACATCTACAGGCTTAGTTGTCTTACTTAGCTTCTCAAGATTTGCTGATAAGGTTGAAAAAATGGATGTGATATCATAGTCTGAACCCATCTGTGTGACTTTAGTAGCGAGATCACAGGCACTCTCAACTTTGGCCAAGCCTGTCTGGAGTTCCTCTTTGGTCTGGCCTAGTTTGATAGCTCGCTCCTTCTGTACGGAAGATACATCATTCTTATACTTGTTGACAGCGGCCTCTACTTGGTCTTTGTACTTATCTCCTACACCCTCTATTTTCTTATTAGCCTCTTTTACAGCATCAGCTAGGGCTCTCTCCACCTTCTTAGTTTTCTTAATTGCTTTTTGGAACAACTTCTTGATATCTTCACCTTCTTTTTTTAGTTCAACCAACCTTGTGGTTTTCATTTTGGCAGCATCTTTTAAGGTGATGTAGTCATGGTCGCGACAATTCTGTTTCATCACAATGCAGTCTCTACAGACAGGCTTACCACATGTCTCACAGTAGAACTTCTTGATCTCACCATCATGCTCCTCACACTTCTGATCTTGAGTGGTCGTTACCGGCAACACAATTGTCCCAGAGCGTAGGTCTTCCACACTGACAACCTTGTGTTGCTTCATGTGTTGCCACATATTATGGGATGCATGACAGGTTTCACATAAGAATAGATTACAGTCCAGACAGCGAACCTTGGCTTTCTTTTCTGTTAGTTTACAGTTATCACAAGGCGTGTCCTCTTCTTTATTTCCTTGTACCTGCAAAACAAAATAAGAAATGTGAGTCAATTATCATCACTTGATATTGGGCTTAAAGGCTGACTCAGATTTCCCAAAGATCTAGTGCCATCAATTTTCTAACAAATCATGTTTTTGCATATACATAATGCTTGTCCACATACTAATCACTGTGTGAAATAGCCAGTGACGTAACCAGTGAGGGAGGAGGTGGGCAGGGGGAAGGAAGCGTCTCCACTCAGAACCCTTTCCCCCACCTGTGCCCGGCCCCTACCAATGAACTGATAATTTGTACAGTGTCTGTGGAGAAGGACCCTAATTAGCCCCCTCAGAAAATGCCTCAGCTCCCCTTCTTCCCCCATTTGCAAAGGTCTGGTTATACCACTGGAAATAGCTAAGTTCATATCGATGTCCTTCATATAGAAGATCAGATCTTTGTTATAAAATTGCAGATCCGGAGTTTTTTTCTTTGTACACACTATCCTATGGCACTGTTATTAGCCTGAGGTGGGCTATAGAAGGTCAGTGTTTCAGATCACTTTGAACACAGGCTCATTTGATGTCTTCAATCACCCTGATCCCACTTTCGAAGAAAAAATGCGAAAACCAAAGTGCTCCATGGAAATATCCAAAATGGCCGCCAATTTTTTACCATAACTCAATTATTTTGTTGTTTACTTTGCTAATTTTTGGTGCAATACCCATGTTTTGGGGTATGAGGAATCAAGCATGCAACTTTCATCCTAACTATAGGCTTTCGTTTTCTTGAAAATGCAGTTTTTACAGTTTAATTTGTTTCTTTAGCACACTTTCCGATAAGATATCAGTAAGTCTAAACTTTGACCTATATATGAGAAATTAAATTGCTTTGATCAATACTGTTGTTGAGAAAAGTTTCCCTAACCCACCTTCCTACTACGTATCAGTGAAGCCCAATTACAACGCACCACAGTCTATTTAATGGGCATTGTGTATATTTGCTGAGAAAAGTTTCCCTAGCCCGCCTTCCCAATAAAGTCACTATTAGTGAAGCCAAATACCGCGCCCCCAAGACAATGGAATGGCATTGATAAACATTGCTGAGAAAAGTTTCCCTAGCCCGCCTTCCCAATAAAGTATTAGTGAAGCCACTATACAGTGCACAACATACTTCTTTGATAATTTTCACAATAATTGACTGGCATTTGCTGAAAAAGTTTCGCTAGTCTCCCCAATAAAGTATTAATGAAGCCAATATATAATGCACAACATACTTCTGTACTAATTCTACATGTTTTTAGGTTGCTGGATAAACACTTAACACCAGAACGACTTGAAATTTGATGCTTTTATATCAGTAAGCCATATTATTAAACAGTACAATTCTCGCAATAAATGTTTAATAAGCAGAGCAGTGAGCAGTGAGGAACATGCTCCCCCAATGCTCTCTTCTTTTCTTCAAATGTCAATAGTTTTTAAGTCTTCTTTCATTACGATTTTTGGACTGTAGCTGGAACTAAGCTAAAGGAACCTCCTGAATAGTTTGATGGATGTTTATCACATACTTCAGACTTTTGTATGTTTTAAGAACTGAAAGATTTCTTGAAACCAGCACTACACTCAGTATACAGTGACCTTCACACTGCTGTGTACTAGTGACTTCCTCAGACTTACTAAAGATAAAGAATTCTATCTATTACAATAAAGCTTCTAAAACTAACAATCCTTTGACTGGTGTAAAGCCAAAGCACTTCGTAATAAGGTCAAATAATTTAAGAATAAGTCTAAAAAGAATTACTATGGTAGTGAGATTGAAAACAACTTAAAGGATTCTAAAAAGCTGTGGAAAACCATAAAGAAGGTAATTCCAAATAAAACTAAGAGTACTATAAGGACTATTAAAGTAAATGATAAAACAGTTCTGTTAATGATAATGACACTGCCAATGCATTTAACAATTATTTTACCACTATTGGTTCTAATTTAGCTGATAAAATTGATTCTAATCAATAATAAATCAATAATAGTGACTTATCTAATGATGGTAGTGACAGCTTTATGTATTCTGTTGAAGAATGCCCAAATTTTTATTTTAATTACATTTCTGCTGAATATGTATTTGACCATATTTGTCAATTATCTAATAATAAATCACCTGGACTTGATGATGTTGATGTTAAATTGCTTAAAACTGCTGCACCTATTATTTGTAATTCACTTGCCTGTATATGTAATCTTTCTCTGGAAACATCTGTTTTCCATCAGATTGGAAAAATGCTAAAGTTGTTCCAATTTTCAATTTTGGCAGTAAGTCTGATGTAGAAAATTATCGCCCTATTTCGTCTTAAAGTATTGTTCCAATATATTGAGAGGGGAGTTCATGATCAAATGTACTCATACTTGTCTGTAAATAATTTCTTAGCTCATCGCAATCTGGTTTTCGTCCTCAGTTTTCAACTGCTACCACAGTAATTGATGTTCAGGACTTTAATCTTAAGAACATGGAATGACGGGAAGTCACTGTTGCCATTTTTCTTGACCTCAAGAAAGCATTTGATACTGTAATCACAGTCTTCTTATTGATAAGCTCAAGAAATGTGGTATCAATGGCACTGAACTTACTGTTTCAAAAATCTTATCTCAGTAACATATTGCAATCTGTCAAGATTGGGCTGCTCTTATTCTGATTTAAAGCCAATTAATATTGGGATTCCACAAGGGTCTATACTAGGTCCTTTATTAATTTATTATATTTGTTTAATGACCTTCCTGATAGTGTCACATGTAAAACTGTAATGTATGCTGAGATACTTCTTTACTTGTAAGTTCATCAGACCCTGCATGTCTCCAAAAATAGTCTCAAAATAATCTACATAAATATTGCTAGTTGCGTTCAGAAAAAAAACAAACTCACTTATATCTCAACAAAACTAAAGTGATGCTTTTGGTTCAGCACTACCTTTGTAAATGTGAACATGTTTGTTTGGTATATACAGCCTGTCTCAAAAAAAATGTTACAATCAGAAAAAATTTGGTTAAATATGAAATTTCAAAAAAGTACATTCTTACTGGCTAATATTAAAGAACAAAGACCCAGGCTTTCCAATGGGTGTTTTCTCTTATTTGCTTTTGACAATCCAGCGATATTAATAATTACTGCGCTACACCAAAATCGATTTTATGCCACTTTTATGCATGGGAAGAGTTGCTTCGCCCAGTTATGGGCCCATCATGCTGTCTTAAAACCTCAAAAATAAAAGATTGCAACTTGACAAGAGAAACAAACACAGATTAAGTAAACAAAAGAAGTCTAGTTGTATCGACCAAGCTTTTAATAGTCAAAACATAATAAGGTTCAATGATAAATATCAGTTTTCATAACATAATAAACAATACAAAGATTTATTGCACGTCAATGAAATGGAACTTTGAATTTATTTATAAAATGGTATCTGTTAAAATCATGCCAGAAGGAATGTAATTGCAACCAAAATAAACACTCCAAATCCAAAGAAAGGGTTTTTTAAGTATATTGCACTATCTTTGTGCATTTACTAATTATTGAAGTCAATAAATTAAATTGAATTTGGAAGCGAAGTATCAAAATGTTGGTAGGAATTTGCGTTTAATGAACTCAAGACCATAAAACTCCCCTACAGGTTGTTGTACGCCGGCTGTACGCTCATTGTTCTCTTATAAAAAAGAACAGTATTCGAATGTTATTCACTTTATCTTAAAGCCAGAACTTAATTACTGATCATAACTTCCACCATTAAGTAACTTTTAGAGTTTCTTTATGAAGTGAATCCCTTTTTAAGATGTTCATATCTGCTCAGGAATAACCTTATGTTTAACAATTCATTCACCGTTTCACTCAACCAGAAAGTGGCACAAACTCGAGTTTTGTGTTCCGCAGAAACTGCGAAGTAATCGTCTCGATTGAAAACCAAGCAAATGAGTGAAACAAAAATCCTGGAAGCTGGTATTTTCTCTTTATGTGATGATACCATACGATTATTTATATTGAGATATAATTTGAAAGAAATTGGTTTTTGATTGTACCATGTTTTTGGACAGGCTTGTACATGGACCCATGCAATTGAGAAAGTGATCCATTCAAAACCTTGGTCTAATTTTTGACAGCAACATGTTGGTCTCACCATGTTGATTGTGTTTTTGGCATGTACATAATGCGTGTCCAGTCCAGTGCTCGATTTATTGGGTGCACACATGCACAGAGGCATGGGGATTTTCTTCTGTGCATGTAGCTCTGAAAACTACATGCACCACTGTGCATGTAGGGCAGAACCAAAGTTAGTCAATTTCAGCTCCTGGGGACACAAAGTTATACCAAATAGAATGTGTTCTAGTTGATATTTTGATGATATGTCTGAATAATAACAACTGATCATGTGTGCGCATGCAACATTGATTGTGAATGTAAAGTTTTGTTCCACATGCCACGGTGGCATGTAAAATTGATTTGTTTAAATTCAAGCACTTGTCCATATACTAATCACTGTGTGAAATAGATAAGCTCAAGTCGAAGTCTTTCATATCGTCAGTGGGCGGGGAAAAACCTCAGATGTGCATTTGACATTTAAAAGCCAAAACCTCAATGTAGTAAAAACTGTCACATGAAAAACCTATATGTAACATTTTCGAGAGACACCAAAAACTGAATAACTTGCTGAATGCCAAGCACTAGAAAGGTTTTCCTTCTAATATTTTTAGGAATTATGATTACTATCATATTTGGCATGGAATTCAAGCTAGAACCCGATGTGACCAAAATGCACATATGAGGTTTTTAACAATGGGGCCCACTTTTTACATATGAGGTTTTGCATTTGACCTCTGGAGTTACATATGAGGTTTTTCCCGCCCAGCGATGATATAGAAAATCACACCTTTGTTTAAAAATTCCGGATCCGGAAATTTTGTTATACACAGTATCCTATGGCAATGTTATATACACATAGATGTTTACTGCATCAAAACGAAAACTCCGATTCATCTCAAACGTTGGAATTGAGCATTCTAGGTGACGTGACTATCTTTAGTTCTAGTTGACTATTTTAATTAATATATTTAAAAAATTATATTCAGAAATCTCTGAGTCAGACTTTAAAATAGTTAAATTTAGAGAATAAAGTTATTGTAAAGAGATCTTGTTTTCACTATCTGGATCAGGTGATAATTGACTCTTTGAATGTTTACAATGTTTAAAATTAATAATCTAATATAATTCATGCACTGATTATCATTGAATTCACTGAATCTGATTTGTGAAGCAAAGGTCAGAAAGATTTGTCACAAAATGATGGAACTGAAAAAAACCAGCTTAACTGTGACAATGGGGTAAAATGGATCAGCCTACAAAATCTATAATATCTGCCTCATTTCTTCATCAAATTCCTTCATTTTCAGCATAGAAAATAACAAATAATGCCAATACAGCTGTAAATTCTTGAAATAGAGATGTTGACCACATAGGGTCTAAAAAGCAGACAAGGAATCCATGAAAAGGTTTGGCAAAGGCATATTGAAATCAACAAATTTAGAAAAATCAACATCAATGTTGACCAAGGTCGGGCGTTGTCACATAGGCCAAAGATTAATACTTATGTCGGGCGATTTTCTTGAAAAAGCGTGGAGGATGACAAGTTGCAAGTTGTATTTTAATTCTTCAGATACAAGTTGTGTTTTGATATTTTTTAATTTTCTTGTCAAAATTTATGGAATTTCGAGGGTTTGAGCGCACTTTTAAGAGACTCAGTGTTTAGAAAACGCGATTTGCTGCAATTCCCGCATTTTCCGCGCACCGCTAAATAAGTAATCTGTGGCTGAAATTTGCCGATTCCACTTACTTCGTACCTAAAATATCCTGTCCAAGACTTGCAAAACAATATTATACTTCAATCAATGAAACAAACAAAAAATCCCACACCTATACCCGATTCATCTTTAAATTTCACAATCATCCAAATGGGCTCAAAAGTATCCGCAAGCGTTGCAACCAAATCAATTCAATCCACAACCTGAAAAGTTTGTGTATAAAATAGACTCAAAGTGTACTACCGGATCAGAATCGCCAAAAAAACATAACGGCGAATTTAATTTTCTTATTTTGTGTAGTCAATTCCACTAAACATAAATTCTTCAAAACCTAATTCTTACTGTTTGAGGAAATATGGAATATTAAAGACGATTGGTCAAGCTAAGTTCATTTCCTGATTGATACATTTTACATGCAAAGCACCTACTCTACTACCCATGTATTTAATGGACTTCAATGCTTCAGTAAACAAAACTAAAACCATGTAAAGTAAAAAGTCCGAAGTGTTTTCACAAAATATTGAAGAAATTGCAAACCTACACCCAATAGTGTTATTTTCGAAAATTTATCTTTTCATATTATTTGTAGCATGAAAAATAAAACATGCTGATTGGCCAGACGCGAAGGGGCGTCTCGCATTTCGCAAAGTTGCCCTAAGCCTATTTGTTTGTTTTGAGAAGGTATAATTGTCTTTTTATAGTAACTACCCGCCTAAATTGACGGTGCTGAGTCTTGGTGCGCGTGCTGGTCCGTTGCAAGGTATGGACAAAATTCGGTCAGATGCGATCACAACTTTCCCCTCTTCAACCCCCTCGTCCCTCACCGATTGACGCCCATGTCATTATGACAATTTTTTTAATGTTTAACCATATAAATTTTGGCCTATTTTTGAACATCACATCTTCCCAAGGGCTTTGAATATTGTGGATAACATCTTCTATGGTGGGTGCCCTATGGAGCAGTTACTTTTTTTCGAACCACGCAATTTAAGATTTAAATTTCTTAATCCAGATCTCGGACTAAACATTACATTGTATTTTCCCCCTTTGTTGGGGTCTTTAGATTTTCTGCAATGTCTGGGTAACAAGTATAGTTATGGCCAACATAACCTTGTGAGGGCTTACTCTCTGTACTGTTATATGGCCTCCATTTTTGCTGATGAAACTTTTAAAAATATTATTTTTCTCAATTTATTTGAGAAGAGATTTCTCATGGGAAAAATACTTTATTAGCTATAAAAGAGAAAGGGGAATCCCCCTAGGTTGTTTTGCTAAGGTTGCACCGTTTAGATTGCACAATAGGGAAGTGGGGAATTTCCCAAGAATGCTAAACTTAGTACCTGCTCAACTTGTTTATGCCTTGAGATCAAACCAGATTGCAGAATCTATTGAAATCCCCCATAAAGTTATATATATGAATTGATTTAATTCGGGTGATGAATTCAGCTAGTGTAAGGTTAGGTTTATGCATAAATATGTAATGAGTTTTAGAAAGGGGAATCTATCGTGATTAGTTAAATACTATCACTGGAAGGATCTCCGCCAGCATCCACTACTAACAGTAGCTAAAAGATAGCTAGTTTTACTCTGCATTAAGGAGCAGAAATCACGTACTATGGCCAGGAGATAATACTTCCATGTGAGCAGAGTTTGCTGTAATTATTCTCCTGTCGTCTTTGAACCAAAAGTGCTGGGAGTCAAAATAGGTTCCTAATTGTGGACAGCTATAAATCGTGGTGATTATCCTGGACTAATATACTGTGGATTTATTATCGTCGAGGGACTTATTTAACTTATCGTCTTGAACGCTGGACAATTACCTTCGGACTGAGAAATTCCCTTGGAATATATTCCAAGAGTTTTGTGAACTTGTGCGCTGTGCCATTTTTTGGAGTCCTTTCGCTGAGAGGACATATCATCGTTGAACTCACACCTCTTTTGAACATTAAATATCAGTTACATAAATTGTGTATAATTGGTGTAAACTTGATTTATGCTAATTTTTGACATCCAAATTCTTGAACCAATTACAAATCATTAAATCGTTGATTTATAAAATCAGATCATTTGTTGACAAGGCTCATTTATTTGTGTTTGAAAGGCATTTCTGACCTTAGGCGTACACGAGACGTCATAACAGTACAAACACTTACTGCAATACACAATTGAATGCAGATTCCTGTCTTTTAATCCTGCTGTTTTCTATTTTTGTCAATTTTTCATTTGGAAAAAATATCTTCTAATACAGACTTATTCTTCCCTTTTAAAGTGACAGGAGGAGATAAAAATTTCTCTCAAATTGCACTTGATCGGTTGTAGATCACCTACTGAGAACGTTTCAAAGGTTTATTGGACAAACAAGCACGAAAGAAAACTGCAAGCTTTGTTTTGAACTTGCCTGCTTTATCTTAATCATCCCTATAGAAAACCATGCTTTGATTTTCTGTCGGCCACAACATAAAATACTAAATCATCAAAATATTACATAAACGGCTTATTCATTTTCAGGTGTGATCTAATACATTGGTAAGCATTTCAAATATGCAAAAAACCTGGGTTAAAGGTGCAACGAGAGATTTCACATTTCAGGTGTCGCTTTTTTGTCTTTATGTAAAGCTTTCCATAAAAAATATCCCTACCTGAAAGGATTAAGCTGAGAAATGTTTCTTTGATACAAAAATTGTGAAATTTGTAATTTAGCGCATGTTTTTACATTGAAATATGAGAAAATTAAAATCACTTTTTTCCCTTCTTTTAAGACATTTCTGTAGTTAAATAGAAGGTAAGAAATCTATTGCATGTCTAATCTATATGAAATTACTATTATGACACAATATTTGGGTGCTTCAAAATCTCTCGTTGGGGGTGCATATCTCTGGAAATGTCCCCGTGTCTCTTTAAGCCCCTGAGGTCTACCACCTTTCTTACAGTATCTCTGATTGGCTCATTACGTGATATAGCATGATAACACTTTTGAGTAACCAATCAAAATAGACTTGCTATGTATCTGTACAAACATTTAAGGTTTTCTTAACATGTTTTTGATTGGGTTATTTGGTGTATCTAGTCAATGTATAACCAATCAAATCGGCCGGTAGACCTCAGGGGGTTAAGCTACCTGACCTGCAAATTATGCAAACCTGCATATTTCGATGCTTTCGTGTGGATCACTGATAGTGCCTTTAAGACACATACACACCATCTTCTGAATTTTTCTTACCTTTTGTTTCTCCACATCCAATGTCTCTTGTAGACTATTGACCATGAAATGTGCTGGGAATCCTGACACTCCTCCTTTGGGAACTGCAGTTGGTTTCTTACAATTAGGACACAACACCACTTGTTTCCTGCCTTTAGCATGTTTACAGTATCTCTCTAAACACTCATGACAAAAGGAATGAAGGCAAGGCAGGCCTCGGGGTTTACGATATCGATCTAAACAGATCCCACAATTCAAAAACTCACTATCAAGTTTTTCAATAAGTTTATTCGCTGCCATTTTAGAAGCCAGTGGGGCGTAGTCTTGTTGAGTAAAGCGTGTAATGCGTCACTAAATAATTGTGATTGTGATTTGGGCTGTCTGCACAGTGTTACCATATGTATTTTATTTATTATTTTTTGTTAATATATCAAATCTTTTTTTTTCATTGAACAAAATTTAAAATGTTCATCCAAATGAGTACCTCTGAGGGGAAAATGTACCACTTCAATTCAATGAAGAAAAGTGTAAAAGTAACATAAAATGACGGTTGGTACCAGGAATGACCTATATGGTATGACATTAACTCTCAGCAACACCATTGCCATTCACTATACATATAGGACAAAAGGAACTTGGGCTTTCACCGGTTCATGGAGGTCATTCTTGTTATGACTATATATCGATATGGCTTGTAGGGTGAAATGTGGGAGAACACCACTAAATCACTCCGCATTTTGTGTAATGGTGGGTAGTTCCGGTAAAAAACATACCGTCGATTGTCAGCAATTGGTGTGGCATGTTGCGTAGATATGGGTGATTGTCAAAATGTTAAGATTTAAAGGAATAGTGCAGACAATGTTCTATACTTGGAATATCAGAAAATAATAAAATTTGAATCTACAAATAAATTCGGCCTTCGGAAGTACTCCGTGCTGGTTACGGACTAGGGGTTTTACGTGTGGTGGAAAAAGTGGTGGCGCTATTCACTAGCCTGTATCTCGAATTCTATCCTGGAACGGTATCAAATACCATGATTTTTACAAATTTAATCTTTTTTTGATATAGAAATAATCTCTTCAAAACATCAAATAGGTCACTGTGGTTAGGGTTGAAATTTGCACTATTTAAGTCAATTTAGCGTGTATTTCAAGGGAGCGTTATTTGGGGGTGTGCGCAATTCTAAAGCGCTGTATGAGAATGTGGCATGCAACTTAATAAATTGGGATTTTCATGCAGATAAAGCAAAATTGAGGCCCCAAAAGTGATTGTATATAGAAATAAATTACATTTGTCCTAAAAATGAAGCTTTCGTGTAATTTAGACGACTTTTTTGTCCAAGAAATTAAGTCACAACCGTCTACCCAGCAATTTTAACGGATAACATGATTTGTTCATTTTGGCCATTTTTGGTTAAAAAGTGGCGGTTTTTCTATATTATATGTTGCTGACCCACAAAAAAATTGAAAGTTTCTTGAAAGCGCTGCAATGTTCTGTGGAATTATTATCTTCACAACATTATGTCGATACGAGAGATAAACAACTGTGATCTTCCTTCGCGGTAATGGATTCAATTTCAAAGCGAACTTCCTGATTTCCCTCCGTGTAAGAGCCAAAAATAACGGCCTTTGTCATCAAACTGCCTATTCTATCCCAGAGACAGACATGGGAAGAAAGATCACTGTGAACTTTGCATATTAAGTGAAGTTGTAATACCATTTAATAAATGATAATTTCTTTTTTATAAAGTCTCCAAACCGGGATCTCTTTGAACATAACCTTGTTCAACATGACCACGGTAAGCCCATTTAAAGAGGCAAGAATCGGTTCATACACATTACCATATTGTAGGGAACTTTGCGTGGCTTTCCACGCGAGCATGTTAATACTCCTTAAGCTAGTCCCAGCCCCCATGTGAACCATCGACCCGCCCTAACGTAATTCTAACCCGAACTCTAACCCTAGGCCCAAATCTAACCCAACCCAACCCTTACCCTAACTCAAACATCTAACCCTAACCGATCGTTAAACCACGTAACCCTATCGTAAAAACCATAGCTTAGCCTAAACCTAACTAATCCTAACCCTAACTCTTATCACGACCTAACTTATTATTCTAAATCTAACCCTAGCCTTACCCCCACAATTATCCCAACCGTGAGAAGGAGAGTGGAAGCGAAATGGACTATCGGATGCAGTCGGAGCCGCAAATTAGTATTTTTCGGTTTGGTGATGACTGTTTAAGGGGCGGGGGCGAAGCTTAGGCACCATGAAATCGCTTCCTAGAGTTTGTGGTTTGCAACCGATGATTGGTTTCACCATAAAGTTAATTTCTCACTCTTCGACAGCATTATTTTCATAAAACTCTTAAACACAATGTCCACTACTGGCTTGGGCAGACCACATAGCTGCAATTTGCAAAAAGAGCGCATTTGGGCATTTTCTGCTGTGACTTTCCACGTCCAAAAGGCTATTTTCAAATCGGATGAATATATCTTAATAATAAGTGACACATTTTCTTAGAGATGAATCAATGTTTATGAAAATAAAGAAGAAAACTAAAAAAATGTATGTTCAAAGGAGAGCACACCACTAATAACTCGCATTTTGTTTAATGGTGGTAGTTCCGGTAAAAACATACCGTCGATTGTCAGCAAATTGGTGGATGGATGGTGCGTAGATATGTTGATTGTACATGTTAATATTAAATGATAGTGCAGACAAGGTTCTATAATGGGAATATCAGAAAAGAAATTAAATTTGAATAATAAAACTTAGCATTCGAAGTACCCCGTGCTAGGATACGGCTATGGGGTTTACCTGTCGGGTGGAAAAAGTGGTGGCGCTATCACAGCCTGTATCTCGAATTCTACCTGTATCGGTATCAAATTACCATGAATTTTAAAAATGTCCATCTTTTTTTGATATAGAAAAATATTCTTCAAAACATCACATATGATGTCACGTGGGGTTGAAATTGGAACTTATTTCAAGTCAACTTAGCGTGTATTCAATGGGAGCGTTTAATTTTGGTGGTGTGCGCCCATGTGAGAAGATTGGTTAAATGCAATCCGCACAGTGTAGTATCGTGTTGTGTTGAAAAAATGAAATGGGACAGATTGCAGAAGTACCATGTACGTTGAGGGGATTCAAGTTTACACGTTGCAAGGGAATGTGATGTGAGACTGAGGCTAGTTAGCAATCTGAAAAGGTTAATAACGTTTTAGGGTGACAAGAGGGAGGGGATCGGGTAGGGATTGGGGTTGGGGGAGGGGAGGGGTAAGTTTACAAATTTGTGTCATGGAGGGGGTTATGTGGGGGGTCGGGAGGGGTAGGTGGGGTCGGGGGGAGGGGGGGTCAGGTGGGGGTAGGGGTAATAATTACAAATTTGATTTTATGTGATCGAAATGCATCCTAACACAAAAACTTGGTGGGTGGGTGTAGCTTAAGGGGGCTAGCAAGATCATTTAGAAGGGCTTCAACTTAGTTGAAATTGAAATTTATCTGCTTGCACAACTTTTGGTGGGGAAACCATGTAATATAAATTTGCATTCTGGGGTTGCTGCGTTTTTCCATGGCCCAATTGATAGGCCTCATCCCGGGAACCAAGATTTTACCAGATTGTGAGTCAAACAGATTGATCTGAAAAAAAAATCATTTTCTAAGTTCCCCGTGAAATTTTTAGGACTCATGGATGTTGTTGAGCAATAAATTTCATGATTCACAGAATCATCTTTTTTAGCTCTCACATTAAAATGGGCTGATACGATGTGGGAAACTTTGCATTACAGGGCTTTTGGGGGGTGGAGGCCATTCTATATATCCAAGATTGAAAACTACTATACTTAAATAAGATAGTCACCCCCTTTAAATCAATTTCTCTTTTTTGTGCAGTCATCACCACTTTTGACAGCCCACTCCCAAGCTCTTGCACATTCCTTCTGTTTGAGAAATCAAAAGGTATCGAGTTCAAAATGGTATCCATCATTAAATACATAAAAGTACTACCAGAAGTATTCACCACACCATCTTATTACAGCCCAGAAGAACTTGCATGTTTACCAGAATTTCTTCAGTTACAAGCAGAGAGCCAAATTACAGCAGTAAGAGATGCCTATGAGCAAATCAAGACACTACTGGTTACCATGGAGACCAAGCTTACTTTCTGTCATGGGATGTTATCATTCAAAGAGTTCTGCTGGGCTTGGTTTGTCATAAATACTAGGTAGGTGTGCCATTGGTGATAAAAGGAAATATTGCTAATAAGCTAAACAATTATTTTGCATTGAAAAGGTCATGGGCTCAAGTCTTGCTGTTGCAAGTTCCGGTCAATTTATATTGATTGCCTCTCTCTACTCTGGTGCAAAATGGGGAGCTGCTAGGAATATTTTCCACTGAGTGCTGCCCGAAGGTATGAGTAATTGAATATGCCTTGTGCACTTAAAGCAGCTGACATATCCCAAGGGGTAGTGGTAATAAAGCACTTTGATACATGTGAAGTGCTGTATAGATGACAAAATATAGGTTCTATCATGTTATATCATGTAATGAGCCAATCAGAGATACTGTGAGAAAGATGGTACTTCTCAGGGGGTTAACCTCATGGGGATGCACCTATGATACAATATTTCTAATTGGCTCAGTACAGGACATTACAGTGTACATAAGATAGCCCTCTTATTTACCAATCAAATAGTGCTCCTATATCTCTGTGTAAACCATGCACCGTTTTTTATCCCCTTAATTTGAAAAGCAGAAGGGGGACTTTGTGAGAGCGCGCATGTCTGTATGTATGTGTATCCCTGTGTATGTGTGTTCCAGTTTGGTTAGGTTTTCGTTTTTCGGGTCTTCGAAAAGCTTTAGTCCGATTTCAACCTGACTTGGGTTAAGGTGCAATAGGTGTTCCTTCATATATGTCAAAGGTCATGGACCAAGTTCAAAGGTCATCTCAGGTCATGTTCCAGACAGCCATCTTGCCAAGGGGATGATGCAAGTTTGCTTGCAGTATTTTCATAATTTAAAGTTTTGTTTTGTTACCATGATATGCATAGCAAATGTTTTTGTCTGATATCCTTGACAGATCAGTGTACATGAAGCAGGAGTCTTGTGAGTTCCTGAAACCAGAAGAGGACACGTATGCATTGGCACCCTTTCTGGATTTATTGAACCATTCTCCTACCGTAGAGGTCAGTCAATTCAACATGTCATTACAAACAGATTTAACATACTCTGGCTCATAATTTCTTGGACAGTTAAGAACATACGCCCGCTTTCCCACCAAAACGACGCGCCATTGTGTTGCATGAAGATGCAGTTCACGCAAAGATCGACGCACGCGTTTGTTATATCCAAGAAATTATGGCCCAGAGAATAGATATGCTGTTATTGTAAACACAAGTTTTGAGGTCGACCATGTTGTACAGAAATTAACAATGATGCCCTCATGCATCTGTGAATTTTTATATCGCTAGCCAGGTTAGTCACTATAAAGTATCATAAAAATATGTGGACGTGTTGAGTGCAGTCGAGTTTATAATTTCTGATGAACCAATATGTAACATATGGGACAATGCAGATGCAAACTCTAGTGATGCATGCCTACACATGTTACAACTGCTGCGAAGCTTGCCGCCAAAATGATCTAATGTTGGGCACTGAGCCAAGACGTTTGGAAATGGCCTGCCACTTGTTTGGATGACCTAGTCAGGTGGTACTCATTTGGATGGCCTGTCATATTGCTTGGATGGCATGCCTGCCATTAACCCTCCAATTGATGTGGCATGCCTGTGACACCTATCAGTTTCATGATGGCAGGTCTGCCAATGATATGGCAGGCCTGTGGATGGCTTAGTGCAGGCTAATTAGGCCATCCACTTTGGTAAAGGATTGGATCCCTTTCACAAAGACAAGATACACAGCCAGATTCTTACTCACTGTATAACCCAGAGCTTAGGCTACTAAGAGATCAGGCTACTGTGTACCTATGATTACCCTCACTTTACGGCCGACGGTGTAGTACCCATGCTAGTGGATGCTCCACGGCTACCTAACAGGTACTTCAAAGGACTCCCATGAAGAAGAAATTGGTGGTGTAGAATAATCAATGTTTTTGAGAAAAGTTAACAATTCCTGATGAACCGGTGCATAATCTGGTTGAATTCCTTTCAACGGTGACACAATTGACACGATAAACATTTTTGCATGCAACAAAACACAAACATTCAAGGAAATTAGGTAAAAAAAGGTGCTTTTCATTTCTATATCAAACATTGTTACATTAATTGAATGTCTCCCATTTGCAAGACAAGTTTCCTATCAGTAATATTCTTGAACCTGAACCTGACTTAAACTTCTAACCTAACAGGTCAGGTCAGGTTTCCTTTGAGGGCCTGCTACTGGTATCCTGGTTTAACTAACTCTTTTTGTGAATTTTACATGTACACCACAATTTCAAATGACCTTAATTGTTACCATGGCTTGAAAAAGTGAGGAATCTGGGAAGCTCCTTTGTGAGAAATGCACATTGACTTGTGAGAAATATGAACTTATTGATTTTTTGATAATGAACCTGACTTAACTTCTGACCTAAGAAGGAATTTTTAAAAAAAATCAGAATCTTCTTCCCGGGAAAATAAACATTTTTTTCAAGCTGTGCATGTAACACAAATGTGTACAAATTCCTCATGACACATGTAGCGTGCAGCATGCTTTGGAATAGGGGTCAACCAAAATGACTTTTGTCTTCCGACCAAATAACCGATATTATAGCCAATGTCTGATCCGATATTTGTTGAGTTTTGGAACATTTTCACAGGGTATCCTAAATAACAAAATGTCAGATGTCATTTTGAGAGACAAGTGCGTCATTTGTTTAGCGGAACGTAAATGTTTTATTCTGCATAAGTTTGAAATAAAAATACCCAACCAATCATCAAAAATATTTTTTATTATTGATCATTTTTATTTAATTTTTACATATGACACAGGTTGAGCTGCCTACACATACTATCATGTTTATGAAATCAGAACCCCACCGCCGTACAGAAATATGACCAGGTGTTCATCTGCTATGGTCCTCATGACAATGTCAAATATGCTGAAATGGATTTCTTTGTGCCACTCAAACCCTCACAGATGTTGTGTTCATTTTCATATTGGTGAGTATAAGCCCATTTATTTGGTCATCCATAGCATTATGGGGGGGTGATTAAATGGCCAATCATAGATGTTGTAAGAAAGTTTTAAGGCACTATCAGTGAATTGTGCTATGGTCCTCATGACAATGTCCAAATTTATTGCTGGAATATGGATTTCTTGTGCCGCACACCTCATCATGTGTTTCATTTCATATTGGTGGTATAAGCCCATTTGATGGTCATCATAGCATATGTGATATATATAATGGCAATCATAGATGTTTTTGTTTAAAAGAGAGTTTTTATAGGCACTATCAGTGATTTGCTAGGGTCCTCATGACAATGTCAAATTATTGCTGGAATATGGATTTCTTGTGCCGCAAAACCCTCATTAATGCTGTGTCATTTCATTATGGTAAGTATAAGGCCAATTTGATGGTCATCATAGCATATGTGATGTAAGAGCCACTGATGTGGTAAGAAGAGTTTTAGTTAAAGGCACTATCATCATGATTTGCATGGTCCTCATGACAATGTCAAATTATTCTTGGAATATGGATTTATTGTGCCACACAATCTTCACCAAGTTGTGTCATTTCATATTTGTATCTACAAGTGGCTGATCTAGCCGCTTGCATTTTCTCTTCCACTTAACACTGCAGTGTACCTACTACTAACTACCCAGCCATTTGATTGGGTATCCTAGCATTATGTAATGTAATTAGCCAGTTATAGATGTTGTAAGAGGAGCCTAAATGGTCTGACAGATTGATTGGTTACCTCAGCCTAGGAGGGCATATCATATTAAAAAAATGACTAATCAAGATCCTGTAAGAAAGGTGGTAGACCCAGTCAGTCCTGAGGTCACAGTGACACAATTGATAACCGGAGAAATTGTTGTACGAGGTCAGAAGGCAGGATTGCACAAACACAAAAGACACGCGTCTTGCTCTTTGTTTGATTCATAGGGTTGCAAAAATCCCGGCGGAATTTTCAGAGCAGGAATTTATGGGAATTTTAGGAAATTTTCGGGAATTTTCCAACCCATCATTTGAAATTGATTACAAAAATACGCAACATGTATAAGGTACTTTTGTTCAGAATTAGGAGATTAATCTTTACAGGGGAGATGCTACAGAAAAACATACAAGCCAAAAACAAGCATGTTTAAAAACTGAGAAATGACGAATCACTCTTTTCAAACAACAATAAAGTTTGGGTCAGTTTATTTTTCTATCACTCAACTGTCTTGTAGTGTGTATTTCGTAACCACCACCCCCTTGAGTTTACTTAAATTAGTTAGCAACTTACCTTCAAAAATCACTTTACCTTGCTAAAATGGTTTGGACTTTCCGTAACCAGCATGAAACAGTTTCTCAGTAGAAATTCAGCCAATAAACGGATTTTAAGATTTTTTGGGAAATCGGCCCATTTTGGGTTGATTTTACATGCATATGATCAACCCAGACGCCTCTGAACCGGCCACAGAGGCTACAAATAAATGAAATTGGAAATTGGGTTTCCCCATTAAGGTATGAGACCTAAATAGTGTAAATTATGGGTTTGCATTATGATCTTATAGGGAAAACGGGGAAAGAGTATTTTAATATGCTTTTTGTTTGATGGTAAATCGGAGCTGCAGTCCCAAGCCGATAATTAAAGATCCAATTGAAAGCACGTCAATTCTTTTTCTTTTATGTTTTTCACACAGTGATTTTTATATGTAGTTCATATTTTTTAAACCTGCTATTTTAAAAAAAATTAATTCAAAAAATTATATCTCAAAAATCAACAGATATTGATCCATTAATCCAACAAAAATTGAGATAATTGCTTTTAAACTTACTTGATAAAAATTATTTGCATAAATTTGCATATAATTAAAAAGGGTTTCTACTGTTTTTTTTACCATTTTCTCGAATTTCGGTATCATTTAAGCTACGATTTTTGGAAACTTCTGTTGATTTATTTTACAATATTTTTCAATGAAAACTGCTGGAGTGGTTGGTTATGAGAAATTCTTGTGCTTGATTGCTTGTTTTCATAATGTATTTTGAATTTTTTTAAATTTATTTTTTACACAAACGAAATTTGAATTTTGAGGAGGTAAGCACTAGCTTAAGTCTTAAGCTTTAAAATAATGTATAAGTTGATTTGTTACCACCTACAAGCAGTGCTGCATCATGCTTCAAGTATGTCTTATTATATATGCGCATAATTGATTATGCCTAATTACGCAGCATGTAAGTGGGACTTTTTTACATCTGATCACAATAATTTATGATAACCAATTGAACTAAACCATTAGGTTTACAAATAACCAAACATGAAAAAAATTCGAAAATTATAGGTCTCAATCCTTAAATATGTAGACAATCTGTAGGTTGTAAAATTTGTAATAATGGTCTAAATGAGTCTTAGCCTATTTTAAAACCGCTACTTCCAATAATAGTGCAGGCGGGAGTTGTCGTCAATCAAACCGTCCGTGCAGATTTTTGTTAAAAGTGAAATTTGTTGTGATTTATTATCTTTAGGATATCAGGATTAAGAATAAATATGTTTCCATTGTTTTTGAAAATGTCTACGAGTAAAAATTCAAGATGGCCGCCAAGAGGTTAAATTGTACTGTTTCGACACAGATTATGAAATTTATGAAGTGATCAAGGTTTAAGAAGTTACCTTTGATGAAAACACCACTTTTAATCAAATATTACGTTCACATAACACAATACTGTGCTATTTGAGGTTCTTTCTGGGTGCCAGTTCTATTTCACATTGGCCGCCATCCAAGTAAATTACAATTAATGCTGATTGCCATTTATGACAATAGTCGATGGACTGAGAGGACACGTTTGTGCACCAAGATCCTCAAATGTGAGGTGGATTCTGTTGGAGACCAATCTGATTGATATTTTACCTGTTATAAACAAAGGAAAAGGGTTTTTTAGGCCTCTGCATATCCGCTATTTTTTTTAACTGGCCACCATTACGAGATTACTTTTTCTGTATCTCAGTTTCTGAGACTCATTTAGAGGCGCAAATCGCGTTCTACACTACGTTTCACAAGTCATATTCCAATATTATGAACATTGTTGTCAGTATCATGAATTTCAAAATGGCCAAGGGTTAATTAGTTGTTTACTCAAATGGAAAAAAAAAACACAGAGTACTTTTGCTTTATGTGGTTTGGTAAAAAGTCACAAACCTGTTTAAAATGAAACAAACCAACAGTTTTAATGAGCTAGTTTCAAATTTTTGGTAATATTTACACTCGGTTATTTGTGAATCTTCCTAATACTGATGTTTCTTGTAGCGTTCGAGTGTCTCGTCTGTAACATCATTACCAATGTTCCGTGTTAAAGGGTGATCTTGAATTGGTTTACTTGATTGTATTTTGGCTGGGATGAATGTTTGGTGTCCCCCGTGCATTGATGATGATATCGGAGTAAATCAATTGGATTAACGACAAGATAACGAATCAGTATTCCATTGATAACATAAGGTTTACTTTTAAAACAGACAAACAAACATATTTTTTGTGAACCTAATTAAAAGTTATCTTGATGACATGAATGACTAATAAACACTTGTAATAGTTGAAAAACCAACTCTTTCACAAGTGCAATTTTGATAGGCCCTTTCTCGCGAAAATGTGCCTCAGGTTCCACGTTGCTGATTGAAGGAGGATTGATCTTGTATTAAGAATTATGTTTTTTTCATATAATGTCGATTTCATATATGTATTGATCGTGTTTGCGGGATTGGTGCCATTGGTAATGTACATGTGTAACTTCTTTCCCGGGCCCCAAGTACGGGGAAGGGGTAAAGTTAATGGAGTTAGTGGTAGGTTTAAAGTTGTTGTACAACTGTTTACAACACTGCTTTCACATTGATTGCAATGTTTCGAACAAGAAAGAGTTTGGGCAAATAGAAGTCAATGCCACCAAGGGAGGGGTCAATAGTGACCTTTAATAGGGAATAAATAGTTTCATCACATTTCCTAAAGTTATCACTCGTTCATTTTTGAGTCGCATAATTCGGACAGACGGTAAGCCTCTTTTCACAGGGTTGAAAATCCAATAAAAACATTGATATCCCAACATTGGGTTGTGGTAGCAATCTGGATTTCAAAATGGCTGTTGAGTAAAATCACTTAGCCCACACCAAAATGCCCAGATGGAGAGAGATAATCTCTGGAGTCCAGAGTCCATCCTCGTCCTAGTTGTTTATCCTATGTTCTGAAACCTTTATCTGCGAAGATACAGTAGCGTAATATCTGAAGGTGGCTTCTCCTGCAAATTATTATTAATGTCTTATCTAAGGTATGAGATATGTCCCTTTACAATAAATATCTGGGGTCTGTTTTGTTAACATTGAGACAATGGAATGACAGGTATGTGCTGTCTTAAATGATCTTTAAATTTTCGAAGACCATTACAACCTAGAATGGCTATTTATATAAATTAAGTATGAAAACACGCAATGCCTGACTGTTTGTTTTGTTAACCGCTAATAAGTTAGTGGCCAAGATGGCCACTTTTAAGATTTTTGAAACCTATAAAGTGCCTGTATTCCAAATACTATTGGCACACATCTTGAATTTTAAAAATTTAACGACAAATGGAAGATATGTATTTTGTTTATGGACACAAGATGAATCTCATTACCTGATTTATAGTTTTGTCATATAACTGTTTGATATCAAACTAGTTCCCATTAAAGACGTCACTTAGGACGTCATACGTAAAGGAAAAAGTATGAAAAAAAAAAAATTTAAGGTGGGAAAATTGATGTTTGCAATTATTTTACAAAAAACAAAAAAACACGCGTTTTTAACCTAATTTTAAAAAAAAAAAAAAAAAACCATTATGTAGAGCAAAAAAACCCACATGAAAATTGGATATCCCAATATTCGTTTTGGTGAAAAAAAAATGTTTACCCTTATTATACGCTGTCTTTGGAAATTAGCTGAACATGCAAACTTTATGACGTTTCTGACGGAATGCTAGGGATGTTGGTACTTATATTTGTATAAATGGAAAGAAGAGGACCATAGTATCTTATGGTACAAAAATCAACTGTATCTCCTGCATCGGTGTTGGGGGATTCTTTCCGAAGGGTGGTTCTTGCACCCTTCCATCACTTTGGGATCAATCGTACATCTATCCCCGGTGGGTGTTTTTTGCTAAAAAGAAGATAAAAAGTACCAACTGACAATTGCAATTTAATAATCAAAAAAAAATAGAAGGGGTTGTTAAACACTTCAGTGGACGAGGGCAGTTAAGAAAAACTAAAAAATGCATAGGTATAGATTTGTAATGGTCAAGGAAATATGGCATACGTGGAGATCTTGAAGGCGGCACTATAGTCTGCCAAATGTGAGAATGCTTTGTCTGATATAGGTATTAATGGTAAGACATGCTAATTTACATGTTTGTTAACTTTTTTTGGAGGGACTCTCCGTATATAGGTTTGGGAGGGAACCTCTCTATATAGGTACTACACTACTGCATTCCACAGACCTTTATATTGGAAGCAAAATATATTGGCTTAGAGGCCATCTTGAAATTAAAGATGGCTGGCCACCAACCAAATGATCCAATGTTGTTATCAATGTTCTTAATAGTTTCCTTGCCCTTTAAAAACATTGGTATAGGCACAGAATTTTGCTTCTATGAGTCTCAGGGCAGATAAAGATCCATACCAGTAATTCTGCACCCGGCAACAGGTAAAATATCAATCAGGCGGGTCTTCCAAACCAAAGATGGCACGCGTGGAGGATTTGGGGGGTTCACGGGGCATCCACCGCTTCTTGGACTATGAGTATTTGGTTGAAAATAGCCCATATTTATACCCTGGTGGCCATCTTGATTTGGAATCACTTACGCATTTTGAAAAAAAATGGAACATATATAATCTTAAAATAGGACATCCAAATAATGTGAAATCAAGGATGAAAATTTGATTTAACAAATTTCTGCAAAAATTGCATGTTGTTTGAGCCTGCACCTAAGTTTAATTTAAAGTAGGGATAGCAAAGGGTGCACTCTTGAAAAGTCTGTTCAAAATGATAAGTATTGTCCGAGGGATGATTAAAAAACTATTTAAATGTAAAGTTGAATGCCACAATTCAAAGGAGATAACACAAAAAAAAAGTGTATTTAAAAATATGTTGAAGTATAGTCAAACAGAAGAAAACCAAGACCCTTTCCACATACTAGTGAATCAAAAAAATTTGCAAGATTTTATTTTAAAGATGATTTGACCTTAATGCCCAATAACTATATCATAGATTTGTTTGTGTTTTTTATAAAACACATGTAATATACTTCCCAAGTGACAAATGAAAGAAATCGATAAATAATAAGCCAGATAGGACCAATTTTGTAAGCACTCCCCTTTTTCGCATTCTATTGGGATTGACACATATTAAATTTGTGTGTGAGAATGTACACTATCAATATCATGGATGCCTTTGACAAGCTAATTGCTACATGTCGATTATTCAACTACGGGGACATGAATTATTTATACCATTGCCACTGAGACGAATCCAAACCACCAATTAACCTGTTGCAGAGCAAGAAAACAAGGATCTCCCATTGTAGGGAATCGCAAGGGTTAAGTCCCTTAATTGGCATAACTTGTATCTATACGGGATTAAAGTAGTAGTGTTGAAACCCTTTCATTACACTCAGGATTAATTGGGTCGAGATTTTGTTGTGTGAACATTAAATTCTTCTTGAAGATCAATGAAGGAGTATGGCTTTTCATAGATCATTTAAACAAAAATAGATGGGTATCATTACTTTCATATGCACGCCCCATAATCGTGGAGTGACGTATTCTTGCTAACGTGTAAATCCCATTGAGAATCCATTGGAATGGAGGGAAAAGGAGTGCTTACAATGTGTCATATCGGGCTTATTTTTTACTCGTTTTCTTCATTTTTTCAACATTTGGAAGTATATTAGATTTGCTTTATTAAAACACAGATCAGATGATTAGTGACTTTATCAGGTCAAGGTCATCTGCAACCGTTGCACAATTTTTTTTATTCAAGTAGTATTATTAGAGTCAACATGGGAATGTGAATTTGACTTCGCCGATTTGGCCTAGATTTTCTATTGAGTGTCCTGTGGACCTTTGTTTTGTAAAAATATTACGCTTGTAAATCTAAAAGCCGTTTATTTAACAGTACATAATTGAAAAAAAAGGTATTCTAACAAACATGGGGTTTTTATATTTGTTTCCGGGGTAAAAATGCCAAAAACTGAAATATTCCGAAAATCCCAATATCAGGGCCTCAAAATTCACGGAAAGTTTCGGGGAGGAAAGTTTCCAAAACAAAACAAAAAATTCCGGAACTTTTCCACCCTTTGCAACCCTATGATTCCCACACAGGTCTGTAGTGCCAAAAATCCGTGATGTTTCACTGCTAACATAAAGTGCTGATTTGAAAATAAGCTTGTTTAAATTCACGATTGAAGGGGAATTAACTGCAGCTAACAATCCATTCCCTCTTAAGACTAGTTGGAAAACAAGCAGAAAACAAACAAATATCAAGACATACCAAGCGATAAAGCAAATATAAAATAACCAAGCAACTGAACAACAATAGAACCACTTGAGGCACTCAAGTGAAGTACTTAGCTTCAAAGTGCTTGGTTATCAAGTGGTTTTGCTGTTTTTTTTTTAATACGCTGGTTCTGGTTTGATTTTTAGCTTGTCTTGGAATAAGTTGTATGTAGTTGATGTTAATTCCCCTTTCAAACCAGAGGATGAGAGGAAAGACCTTTTTTCACAATAAAGCTGTTATGTTAGCACGGTTTTTCGCCATGTTAAGTATAGGGGATCATGTTCAAACTGGCAATCTATGAACCAACCGTGGTCTCCGCTTTCTCAAAACAGATAAAGCTTCCACTGACCAAAAGACTTTTTTACAGATAAGATGTCCCTTTATGTTTTGGTCAATACTAAAATTGTGGGGCTCTGATTTGTCAGGACACACGCATTTATTTAAACACGATTTTTCAACTTTTCATCTTGGTTTTTCAACCCAAAAATAATCATTATAATTATCCAATCTGGCGGTATGAAGTCGTAGACTTAGCAACATTTTTGCAATATTGTAAATGAAACCAACGTATTTACGAGCCCCAAAAACCAAGTTGTTTCAAACGTTTTCTACAAACTGGAGAGGTCAGCGCTGCACACCATTGTTTTCATGTGAAAAAAGAAATAAAGCATGCCAGCGTGACCTGCTGTCTGACTGACCGGACCTGAGAGGGTTAATCTGCCCTATTACCAGATCTCATCTGGGTTATTCTGCCTTATCAGACCTCAGAGGGTTATCTCCTATCAACCCCAAGGGGTACTCTGCCTACAGATCTCAGATAATTAATACTTACTTGGCGCCCAAGTGATCGAATGCATGTTGTATCTATTATAAAATGGCTGCCCTTGGGGCCGAGTTTTAATCACTTATCCATAACGCAAGGGTTGTCCACCTTACAGACAATCCATACCCTCGAGTGGTTAACTGCTTTATCACACAAACCCCAAAGGGTTAATCCGCCTTTGTCAGACCTCAGAGGGTTAATCTGCCTTATCAAACCCCAGGGTTAATCTGCCTTATCAGATCTTACAGGGTTCAGCTTCCTTATTAGACCTCAGCGGTTTAATCTTCCTTCTCAACCTCGAGGTTTGTCTGCTTTTTAGACCTCAGAGGGTTAATCTCTAGCCCTCTTTTTAAACCTAGAGGATTAATCTGCCTATTAACATAGAGATTAATCTGCCTTTTTTTAAAACCATAGAGGATTAATCTGCTTTTTAAACCATAAGCGGGATTAAGCTGCCTTAAACCATAGAGGATCAATCTGACCTTTTAACCATAGAGTCTTTATCTGCCTTTTTTAAACCATAGAGGATCAATCTGCCCGTTTTTAAACTACTAGAGGATTAATCTGCCTTTTTAAGCCATAGAGGATTAATCTGTCTTTTTAAACCATAACGAATTAATCTGCATCATTATAACTCTGAGGGGTATTCTACTTTATAGACCTTAGAGGTTTTGCCTTATTAGAACTTGGAGGGGTAATCTTGCCTTTAATTATCCCTTAGGGACTTGCAGCCAGGCAACTGTGTCTCATACAGAGATCAGCGTTATTTGTTTCAATTTTCAAAAAAACTTAAAATTACAAATTTCATTGCCATATTTAGAATCAGCATGAAAAATGAGTCAAGACAAAAAAGACGCCTGTGTAATTAGCTGTCTCAAAACCACACTTGTAAGTACTCCAATACAAATACTCGTACTTGCACTCAAGTACGAGACAATTTGTTGTACTCGTACTCAGGTCTGGGTACTCGTACTCAGGTCTGGGTACTCATACTTCGGCCTTGGGTACTTGTACCAATACGAGTATATTCAGCGGCATAATTAACTCATACTCGTACTTTAAATTTTGCTGTACTCATAATCATACTCTACTCAGGACCAAATACTTGTAACTCGGGGTCAAGTACTCGTACTCGAAAAAGTTACTCATATACAAGTCTGAACCACAGCACTGACATGTCTATAACCCGTACAGTATCAACCAGGTTTGAATGGGTTCAAGGAACATACACCTCAGGTTTTGAAGCAGATCATCAAAAGAGAATAAAGGTATCATTTTTAGCATCTGCTGTAACAGTCGAAGCAACAGGCTGCAGGCTTGGTTGTCTTACTAAGTGAATGGTATCGACCCGTGTTGTGTTGCCACTAGATACCACAAGGACTAAAACAATATCTTTTTAGTCCTCCTACACAAGTGAGGTGCATAGCCTTTTGATTTAAGACTCTAGTGTATATCAATATCTATTCTCAAAGCAGCATTATGGAATGTCCATAAAGTGACACTGGTCACACTTGCAGCTACTTGCGTGGCGATAGTGAAAATAAAGAAGAGCAATATGAGAATTTTGGATTCTCGAAATTTATTGATTTGAATGTGAACAAAATGATTATTTATAAAAAAAAACCATGACAATTTTTAAAGGACTACAAGTTCGCCTTGTTTTAAATTCATCATTGTTTATCATATTATTCACTCTTTAAGAATTACTTAATAAAAATGCTTAATGAGTCGTCATCGGCCCAGGAGTCCAAGGCTGCTTTACTTGAGAGGAAGCTACAGATATTGTCCAGTAACCATCTGACCTCTGACCTTTCCTGTGGCACGGATGGGTTGTCGTGGAGATTGCAAACAGCATTGATAATTCTGTGCATGGATTTTAATAATTTGTAAATAATTTCAACGTAAGGTGATCTTGAAATTTTTAAATACGTCGTTTCTAGTGCTCCAGTAGACAAGGTGATATTATTAATCGTCCTTAAGTTGGAGATAGCAACACAAGTGTTGAAAAAGCCCATGTTCGCTTGGGCCGGACTCGAACCGGCGACCGTCCGTATAACCAATATCATGTCAAAGTTACATCACAAAAAATATTAATAGAAACCACATTCATAACGTAGCAGCTGCAGGCAAATACAACACTGAAGTACTCTTCTCTTGCAGAAAATGTACTAACAAAACCACAAGGCAGGCTGATGATATACCTATAATAGCAATGGTGGCAGTATCATTATACTCATCAAACAACTTCAAGCTGTTATTGACTACCATTAAATATTTCTTATTTTCAGAAATAGCTGGAAGAGGATACTTAGTGGAGAAGAGTGTAGCCAACAAACAGAAGCTGAATCTAAGCAGCTGTCAGTTGAGATCATTCAGAAAGAATTGGAAGAAAATCTAGTAACACTGCAGGTACAATGTTATTATTTTAAAATCAAACACTATAGAATTATACACGAGTTTGACAGTTTTTATAAAGTTACAACAAAGCAAACAATTAAAGTGGAATTTCAACTGGCAATCTGGATTTATTAGGTATAATCTCGGTCAAATGAATTGTAATTAGGCTTCCGACTGGCGCCCTACCCAGGCCCGTAGCCAGGAAATTATGTGGGGGGTGCGGATTTGCCAGAAATGGACCTTTTGCGTACCAACAAAGCCATTTTTTTTTCGGTTCACTGCGCTCGCCGGTTGACCTAAAATTTTTCACCATTGTCTCCAAATTCTGAAGGGGGGATTATAACATCATCACAGCGTTTCAAAAACAGTGCGTAATGCAATTAACCACTGCTTGCTGCTTATTCATTCATATACCATGCAGCACAACCATTACAACAACAAAATTTAGGCAAGCGCCAAACTTTAACAAACTTACATCACAAAGCGGACCTTTAAAATTAAAAAGCGGACCTTCAACATCATAAACGGACTCTTTGGTCATTGGGGGGGGGGGGGGTGGGTTGCGACTGGCTACGGCCCCTGCCCTACCAAAGGATTTGGTAACAATATAGTGGTGGAATATTGATATCTACCAAAAAGACGTTGGCAACGTAAAATCCACCAAGGTTTTGAAAAGAGTACGAGCCATATAAGTTAATAAATGTAAAGAAGACACCAAGTATACTCAAGAGCTCAAGTGCGTCTGCCCCATTGGCACACTTGGTCATTTCTTCTTTTTGTATGATTGTCCTTTTTTTTTGTGAACATCGAATAGCTGTGCAAATAATTGCAGTTGGGGTCAAATTTGCAGAAATGCCTGTTTCCGGTGAACAGTTATAACTACACACATTAATAGTTGAATGTGTGTAATTATTCTATATACATGTGTTGTTTAAGTAATGCCAAAGTGTTTTGGGAAGTGAGTGAAATTGTTCCTAATTACAGTTTTTGAATCCGTTTTTTTTTTTTCTCGTAATTCGCAGGGATTTTGTTGTCTATACTGATCTTTACCATTAGATAATAAAATATGAAGAGCTTAAAGTCCATGGCCATGGGCTGATCACAATGAATTTTTATGAATTTATTTTAATTAGAACATAAAACTTTTTAGATTGCTTTTTTGAGACGTTTTTAAAATTTTCGTCTTCCTTCATTACAATATATGCTAATTTTAAAGTTTTCTGTTATTTGTTGGCCGTTTTCACAAAAAAAAGAATAAGAAGAGCATAAAATTTGTGTAAATGTTTTTTGTACCTTTTGTTATATTACACTGCCATTTTACATTTAAAAAGAAAGAAAAATAGTGTACTCGTATTTTACCACGAGGACACGTAGCAATTTCTATCACAACACTGTAAAACAGTGTTTAGAAACTGGTTGCAAATTTAATTATGTTTATGATGGTATTAACATGTCAAATCTCTAAATCTTTGGTTTCAAATCTCTAAACTCCCAATGTCAATGTTCAAAATGTTTAAATTTAAACAACTGTTTAGATATAAATGTGTTTAGATATTCAACAGATTTTTTAATGTTTAGAAACGTGGTGAAAATAGTGTTTAAAAGGTTGTTTACTTTCTAATACACTGTTTTTTGCCGTGCTGTGTACAATGAGGGAAAACCCCCTGTTAATATCTACGATAAGCTTATAATTTATAAAGACGCCACTCACTCAGCGTCACTCAAAAAAACCTTTAGTTGGTGAAAACCCCTGGAAAGTACGTAAAAAAAAAACAACATTTCAATGGACACTCTTCCTTCAAGTTTTACTCTACAATAATGGCAGATTTGATGTGAACTACCGCTGATTACTCGGTTCTCTGTTCAAGCTGTCTTCTTCATTCCCTAGAAGCGGCCTTGTTTAATATTTTGTGAGTTCATGCCATTTTGTTCAGTTTATTTAGTAATAAACAAATTACCTACCACCCTTGACAATTATAACAAAAATCCAACAAGAAAACACTGGGTAACTACAAGAAAAAAAAATGGATCATCTTTATTAGAAAACAACACTAATAAAATCTGTAGAAATGTTAGGTGAACTAGTGGGTGGCCACTGCATAGAATGAAGTGAGAACGTTGAATCATACGTTAACAGGTGGATTAAAGCTGAACAATAAGCTGATTCACAATAGTTTTTTAATTACAATAGAATCTGATTCCAATAAGACGGTGGATTCTACATTTAAATAATAAATGCATGATTGAGTGCAAATTTCAAAATTCCCGTGTTTTAAAATCTATACTCATGGTTATGAAAGTACTGGCCCGAGACAAATGTAGGTCAACATTGTCCGCCCATACAAGGGCATTTGCGCGGTTTTCAGATATGCCGAAACTGGTCATGACATTACGCTGGTCAGGCAGGAAATTTAGATTAAAATTCAACGAAATCCTCTTTCAATAAGACATTTCTTCGAAACTACTTAACCGAATCGAGTGCTGTTATCATTAAAATATTTAAATAATTGTGTTTATAAGAGTTTTAAATTTATCAAATGTGATACTTACTTTTTGAATTATGGTCACCATAGTAGGGTTAATTCTTTCTGAGACACCCTGTATACTTATTCCAATTGTTGCGCAGATAACGTCTACACATGACTCACTACATGTGTAATGAATGTGTGAATAATAGTGAATGGGGCCACTGATTCAGGTATTTACGATGGTTAAATCTATCTTCAATTCTCTCAATAAAAAATTCAGAAATACTTGAATTTTACTTTATATCAGGAAATTGTCCTCTCAGCTAAAAGAATGATCAATCATATTAACAATATTTAACAATTAACAATTAAAAAAAGAAAAATATTATATATTGTATATATTTATGAATCTACTGTTTTCATCAGAGAAAGAAAGACTGTTTTCCCGTGATATTACTTGCTTATAGTTAAGGGATATTTTTTGGTTCAAATTGGTTGAAAATCCCGGATCATTTTAAAGTATTGTCTCAATTTTCCGTCCAAAGTAGCACTTGGGTCCGGGGGACGGGTTGGCGCAGCGTATCATTCTCTTCCTCGCCTTTCACCAATGAGGTCCTCGGTTCGATTCCCGGCAGGGACTCTTCTCGGTGGCTTTAGGTTAAAGTAGGTGTCCTTCTCGTCCATAACTCGTTCCCAGCAGGTGTTTCTCTTCTCCGGTAATCCGGTTTCCCCTGCTTCGAACATCGAGCTTCGTGGCATAAATCTGTCTGGTATTATGGTTTCTTTGATGTGCTGAGCGCCTTTCATGGCAGCCGCACAGCGCCTTGATCACGTTTAAGTGGATATGTCGCACGTTAAAAATACAAATTATTATTATTATATTTTTACGAAATACTTCAAAGACATTTTATTGTTGTGAACATTCATTTCAATGTAAAATGGAACTGACAACTTTGATGTTTCCTGATAATAAACTGCACATTATAGCCAATGGGCATGTTTCAACCTCCTTGTACAATTTTATATTTATTATACTTCCATTCCGTTTCTATGGTCAGGGTGACTGTTAGCCTACATACCCAAAATTAAAGATAATGATCACCAAAACTGAAGACTAGCATAATATTAATATGCCGAAAAGTAGTGGGCCACAGCCGGGCTTGAACTGACAACAACAGATATCCAAAAGTGAAATCAATAATGTCTATGGCTTAGACTGCTGCGCTACGGAGGAAGCTTGTAGCTTAACCTGCAAATTGTTGTATATGTAGTAGTAGTAGTAAAACAATATTTATTCAGGGCTACTCACTCAGTTCAGTAGTACATACTGGTCTCCCATGAGACCCTGACATAATTAATAACAATAAATAGAATGTACAGTTTAACATTATTATAGATACATAAAATGCAAACACAAAAATATATATATTTCAAACATAATGGAAAATGATTCAGAACATTTATATTGGTTTTGAATTTTGACAAGTTCATTAAAGGAAGAGTTCTGCGGATGTCAGAAGGTAGAGCATTCCACTCTGAAGCACTTCTGTAATGGAAAGTACGTTTGCCAGGCCTAATATTCCACAAAGGAACAATAAGAGTATTACATGATTGGCTGCGAGTACTCTTAGAGTGAACAGAGGCTGTGAAAGTAAATTGAGAAGAGAGATAAGAAGGAGCATAATATTTCAGGCACTTGAAAACAAATATGAGGAGGTGTCTGGTCCACCTTTCATTTAAATCATTCCAACCAAGCTCTTTGAACATATCACAATGCTGGTATGTGAGGGTTCAGTAATGATGTTGAACAAAAGAATCTCGTAAAACATCATTTTCTTTGTATAAGGTCAATTATTTCCAATGTTAGTAGTAAAAGGCACATCATGAGGATAAATAGAGATCGTGTACTAAATTTTGACAATATTCATTTCGTAATAAAGGCTGTAGGTCTGTGAGACCGTTTTTTAAGTTTCACATTTGCCACTAATATTCGTTATAAATGACAGTTTGAAAGCATTTCCGGTTTCTTAAATCATATCTTGCTCATGAAATGTGTCATATATACTTCTTATGGTTGAAATACATGCTATGCTTTTGTATTACGAGTAGTTAAGCGAGTGTTAAAGATACTCCCACCTAGTGATTTTACTCGTCAAACACGCGTCAAACAAAGGGAAGTCTGTTTCTGTTAATATACTCACGGTGTGTGTCACTTGTATCAGGGATGTTCTAATGCGTTTGTTGTTGTTTTTTCTTGTTTTTCGGGTTGTTTTATTTAAAACTTGGTTGACACACTACCGTGTGTCTTAATTGGTTAATCTAAGCAATTCTCAGTTGATATCATGCAGAAAGCTTTGGAAGAAAATCTAGTAACACTACAGGTACAATGTTATTATTTTAAAATCAACCACTATAGAATTATATCCCAGTTTTTATAAAGTTACAACAAAGCAAACAATTTGGTTGAAGTGGAATTCCAATTGGCAACCTGTATTAATTAGATATAATCTTGGTCAAATGAATTGCAAGGGTTCTAGCTCTGACTGGTGCCCACTGATCTCTATACAATGATAGCGTACTGCCGCACAGTTGAATGGTCGCCGAGTGAAACAGAGGAAGTTGGTTTTTCACCTATACAATATGGCGGAAACAATGCATACACCTGCTGGTGCACATATTCCACACAGATGTTCTATTGTTTGAGAAGGTGTATGCATTGTTTCCCGCCATATTGTATAGGTCAAAAACCAACTTCCTGATGTTTCAATCGGCGACTCAGACCGCTATCCATGTGTAGAGGTCAGTGCTGGTGCCCTACCAAAGTTATTGGTAAACCCTAACAGGAGCACACAGCGGTATGCATTGCCGAATTTGTGCCACTGCATGGTGCTCAAAAATGAGATATTATTAAAAACCTGTGTCATTGTGTGCAGCACAGTAAATTACTCCTCTAGGAACATTGTGTTACTATGATGTGATAATCTCACAAGGTCGCATGTCAGGAGCGTCCGTATCATAGATACACACAGCCCCGGATCAGCTTACTCAGTTGAATAAATCCTGACACCACCACAAGCCATTACTAATGACTTGTGGACACGCTAAGAAGAAGAAGCCCAGTGTTAGAAGAGTAAATTCAATGGGGTAATTTATAAATTGGTAGATGTTTCATATAGAAGGATGCAAATGAGGTATGGCCATGTATTCCGTCAAGCGTTACTGCACAACATCATACAGCACATGACGGAATCAATTGTAATACCTCATTTGCATCCTAGGGACTTCTATATGAAACGTTTACCATTAAATTCCTGAGCAGCACACAGCAGTATATAAGTAATGCTTAGCAAATGGAAGTCACTGAGATCATAGTTATGTAAATTTATTGAAATTTCATCTGGGGTGTGCTACTTGGGATCTTCAGTTAAAGGCAGACTCAGAGATTTCAATTCCAAGATTTGAGACAAATCAGATTTTCCATTTTAATGCAGCAAACATTTGTGTTTAGTATAGTATTTTTTTTCATAATAATAATATTTATTCGAATTACTTGCAAAACATGATGATACATTGCATATGCAGATATGACATAAGCAATATTAAAAATATAAATACAGGCAAGTAATCCTGGAAAAGTGAATGGGCTGAAGAATACCCAAGCACATTATGTGTACACTCTTCCTATATCATAGAAAGGAAACATATCCCATCCCTTAAATGTCATTGAAGTAAATGAGAAAACTATTAACTTTCATCAGATATCAACAATCTCCATTTTGTTGGATTAAGTGGTGTGGATGAGGTGTCGATAGGGTGAGCCACCTTTAATAACTTTGTGATCTTATCTTTGACAGAAATCTGGAGATCTACCAAAAAACTCTGCATGGGTATTTCATATCATTGATACATAAGGAAAGGCAACTATTTGGAGACTTTGCTGCAATCAATCCAGTCTAGTCAAACATAGCCAAGGTCAAAAGGTGATTACAGTGTGTCCCAAAAAAAACGCAACACTGTGCAGCTAGCCGCCATATGTTTGAAACAAAAGCATGTGACTATTTGTCTTGTTGTAAGATAAGATAGGAAGTTAGGCTAATTTTTGTACAGGAAAAGTTCATGGCGAAGTTTTAAGCTATGACCCCAACATCAAGCAACCAGCTTGTTCTAGGTTTTAGATCAGTGACCACAGAAAAACACAGATCTACTGTAGGTGGATTACAATGGGGGATCTAATGTGGTGGATTCTACTGTAGGTTGATTTACTGTAGGTGGATCTACTGCGGGAGGATCTACTGAGTGGGGTCTACTGATGCGGATGTTACGGTTGGCGGATCTACTGCGGGAGGATCTAGATACTGCAGGGTGATCTACTGTGGGCAGATGTATCATGGGAAGATCTACTGTGGACGGATCTACATGGGTGGGATTCTTACTTTATCGAATGAAACCCAGGCATGACTAATCTATGAGTTGATTGCCTGAAGAGGTACAAAAATCATAAGGACGGACCTCAGAGGAAACATTCATTCAGTGAAAGGAACTGGTCTAGTGGAAAAGTGAGGAATCCCAATTGCCTTGTCGACCCAAGCGTTATTTGAAGCTTTCTTGAAAATAGTACGATCTACGTTGGGCTGGGATCGGCAAGCTATTTTCATTGTCAGAAAACTCAACAACAGCGAAAGACCGACATGACACGTCGACAATATCTTTACGTCAGTGGCGCAAAGTTTAGTTCGGCCTATGCTGAATTGCACCTGTCCGGCTCTGTATGTACGTAACCTTTCCAACAGTTTTTGACAGTGTGCATAAAATAATTACGAAAACGTTGTGGAGATCTACGGACTTTGCAACGAAATCGACGTGTAAGGCCGGCTACTGAACCAAGTAATCATCGATTGGACCATGCGTCTTGAGTGGGGCTTGTTTGCGTGTTCGTCTGCAAATTTCAAAAGTGTTCACGCATCATTTTGAGCTTAAGCCTTTTTATAATTCAAACACTTAATACATCTTAGCATATGAAAGTAAAATTTTCTGATAGGACTTGTCCAATCTTCACAAAAGTTATTATCAAATCATGAATAATGTAGACAAAAGTGGTATCTCCCATGATTTGGGGAGCA
>JAMKCH010003415.1:0-34823 GCA_023653785.1 Ophioderma brevispina | reverse complement strand
AAGCACGAACAAACTTCTTCGTAACAATTACAAATGAAGAGCGCCGCTCATTAAACTCATTACTGAATGGTGACGTCATATTTGTGATACGGCTTAGGGATATTTCGGAAATTCTGTAATGTGTGTTCATGACGTTCGAGAGACTTCTTAGACCTCAGGTGGTCAAAATTATAATTAAGCGCAATGATAATGGGAAAATCCGGGATGGTCTCGGCTATTGGAAGCTGAAAACAGAATTCAAATCAGACTTTCCGTTGGTGAATTTTGGTGTTCTTTTTGTGTTGGTAAAGTTGCGCCGTGATTCAATCCCAGAAATTGGGGGTTGAAAAAGTGCTCCTAAATAATCGTATATTATGCGCGATATAATGTGACTAGTGAGATGTACTATTTGTGTCGGTGTCACTTGGTCAATTCTGAACACACTGTCTAATCTATGCAAAGTGACATGAACGTTTACTAAGCTGACATTGCAAATATGCATGGCTATTTTTTAGGCAGTGGAACCAAGTTTGAATTGGGAAATGCAATGGGAGTATTGATTGTTGTCATAATTATATGCGCGGAACCGTGTTTTGACAAAGAAGGGCCAGTTGCGGCGCGGTCAAGCATGGTTTGCATGACACGTACAATGTACTGGAACGTACTACACATGCGCGAATTGCCGTCGGTGACTAGCGTCGGTGACTAGAATATTTTATACAGGCTTCAATAGAGTAGGTTTGTTTGTGTTAAGGTGCTTCTTAGTGTAGGATCACTGTTGTTATTGATAGGGGAACTTTTGCAACGTAAGTCTGACAACACAAAATAGACCAATGCATATTCTGAATCAGCAGGAATATCCAGATATGCAACCTTTTTATTTTATTTTTTCTGGGGTATTAAAAGCTCATCCAAAGAAAACTTGATAACAGTTGGAAAACGTGTATAAAATCACAAAAGGAGCCAGAGGCATTGTTATGCACAAAACCACACACAGATGAAATATCTTTGTATTTGTGAGATTTTTAGGAATTGAGGTTAAGGTTGGTGGAGATTTGGTTGATTTACAGATTGATTCATGTTTCAATTGTATGTTTTTAAGAAGTTATGAATAAATATTGAAATGATGAAATAAATACTATTACTTGTTTCCAAAGAAGAATCTTGAAATTGAGATTTGACAATGAAGAAAGTAACTTGTTTTGCTCTGTAAGAATGTGACATGTTTCTACATTATCTAGTCTGATTTGCATTTTCAGGTTTCTTTGGTGTATTATTTGGCTTAATGGGCGTTTTTATGTATGACGGCTCAGCTGTCCTATCCAATGGCTTCTTACAAGGCTACAACAAAACCACATGGATGGTGGTTTTATTGCAGGTGAGAATGGTGGGATCTGGAGATTTCTTAAAAATGCTTAGTAGGCAGTGTTATAGCTACGTCAGTCAGCACCGGTCGAGTTAGCTGACACAGACTCAATTTGACTGGCAGTAAGCTTAAAATTTTGCTCTACCGACTGGCACAAAATCTTAATAAAGTACAGGAAATTGCCGTATTAGCTTATAACCAAGGGGATTTCCAACTGCCGGTATTTGATTTACCCGGCACTCAATTGGGCCTGGCTATAACCCAGTGGCGTAGCCAGGATTTTGTTGACGAAGGGGCACAGATTTGTGAATGTACCGACACATGTATTGTACCGACAAACAATTTTTTCCCAGCGAGCGTAAATTTTTTTACCGTCGCCTCCAAAATCTGCAATTTACCAGTTGTTAATAACCAATTGCTCTCTATTTCATATCATGCACCACACCCTAAAAACAACAGCTTACAGCTTTTTAGACAAATGTACCGACAGACCGTTATGTACCGACAGAACATCACAGTCGGGGGGGAACGTTCCCCCCTGTCCCCTTCTGACTACGCCACTGCTATGCTATAACCCTGTCCAGGGGTCTGTTCATGATACTCATACGTAACCCTACATGTATACTACCTCATGCATATGTCCTATATGAGAGACTGTTTATATGAGTTGCATGGTGCTTGTAATAAATTGGTCAACTCAAGCATGGCATAGTATGCACATAGATTTATGACTGAGCTTCATAAATGGACCCACAGGTCTCTTAAATACAACTTTGTCTGACTTGATGAGGTGGGTTATACAAAGAAATATGACCATCCATCATTCTTTTAACTTATGTTTCAAATATTTTATAACAGTGATTGCTTATTGTTGTCTAACAGGCATTTGGTGGTTTAGTCATTGCAGCTGTGATTAAGTATGCAGATAATATCTTGAAGGGTTTTGCTACATCGCTATCTATCATTCTGTCAACTATTGTCTCATACTATTTACTACATGATTTTATACCAACTAGGTAAGTGTTCTGTTATTTGTAACAGGTTTTTGAAAATGTGATTTTGAGAATTGGTCCTATCCCAAACAATGGATTATGTTGTAGGTCTTATTGAACTCCGATTGAAAAGGGGCTAATTTCTATAATAAACCAACTGGGTTGAACTGGTTAAACTGGGTTAAACTAGGTTTTCAACAGGGGTTTAAAAATACTACACCTCAGCCAAGGCCAACAGTAGTTTGAAACCCATTTCAATTGAAATGTGTCCAATTTCCTTATAAAAGTGAATATTAAGTACCTCATTTCCATATTAAGTGCCTCATTTGCATAAATGTTCTGATTGGTTAATATCAAAAAGGCAACCCATACTCTATAGTCTCTGAATAGAGTGAGCTGGGAAACCGAGAACTGCAAAATTCTAGTTTTACTATAATAAATACAACTGCGGGTATTATTATTAGATCTCATCAATTTTTCTTTTCAGCTTTTTCTTCATTGGTGCAGTGTTAGTAATAGGAGCAACATTCCTGTATGGTATGGAACCACCAAAAGCCAGCACTATCACAACAAAGCCAAATAAGGTGTGATCAGAAACTAAAAATGATATAAACATAATGTCTGTGTGTGTGAATTCAGGATCATAATGGTGCTGATTTATGTCCATTGTGTTCTCTACTTGATATGAGAGCCTGGCACTTGAAAGGGGGCCCCAAAGACGTCTGGAACATGCACCTTTAAGGATATGAATTATGGCCCATGCTCCCAAGACACTGCTGAGTGATATTGTCTTTAAGAGGAAAAACTCTTACCCTCTAGAAATTCTTTAAGTTGTCTTGGAAAATGAACTAGATACATGCAATATGGAATTGTTTTCTCAGTGATACTCAAGGAGTCTAGGAATAATTTGTCATGTGAATGCAAAAAGGTCGTAAGTGCAATAGCTGCCATTTCGTCAGAAATTTCCCTCAAACCTACTATTAAGCAGAGTCTTTGGTCAGTGGCTCTTGGAATGGTTCATCAAAGTCGCCTGAAGAGCCATTTTATGAGCCACCGACTCAAAGAAAGATAAATTTCATTCTATACTCGGGGACAGAAACCCTTTGACGAGCGCGTACCACCTGGTTGTAAAAGGGGTGGAGCTATCAGCGCGTATGACGCGTTGTCAGTGACCCAGCAACAGCAGATCGCTTCGGTGGCCAATCAGAGGCAAGTGCATTTTTTCTGCAGGAAGTACGCGCTCGTCAAAGGGTTTCTGTCCCCGACTATAGTACATGACAGCACACAAATGTATCACATGGCAGCTATTGCACTTATAATTTTCTTGCACTCATGATGAATTGGTATCCTTAAAGGTGAATTTTTGTGATTCGATATAGCCCTTCAAAATTATCTATTTTTATAACCATTTGGAATCAGCATGAAAAATCTTTTTAAATGAGTCCAAACAATCCTAGTCTTAGGTCAGTGGTTTTGAGATAGCTTCCCAAGTAACTTGGGGAGCCATCTCAAAACCACTGACTTTAGGTGTTATAACCTATACAGAATCTACCAGGGTTGAGAGGGTTAAAAAGTGAAGATTTTTGTACCCTTCAAAACCATGGTTACTGTGGTTTGTGAATGCACATAATATTGCTTGCAGATTCAGTATTTTATAGAAGAAAACTAGAAATATTGTCCAATTATATTTTCTGTCATGTAGACTGGACAATAAATGCAGCACAAAAGCCTAGAGGGAGCTTCAAGTCTTAACTTTGAAGAAAAGACTTTAGTACATAATACTGAAATGCAGTATCCAAAGCAAATGAAATACTGGGATTAAGCTTAATCATATTATTGTGTCAGTGCAAGAAGGTTGTAAGTGCAATAGCTGCTATGTGATACATCTGTGTGCTGCCATGTATTGTGATATGACTCAATTTATCTTTCCTGGACTCATTGTTTATTAAAATGGTTCTTCAGGTGAGTGTGTCGCTTTTCAAGAGCCACTGACCAAAGACTTGGTATGATAGTATGTTTGGTGAAAATTTCTGACAAATGGCAGCTATTGTACTTAAGCCCTTCTGGCATTCACATGGCGATGTATAAGAAAAAAAGATGTCCAAAATCACAGGATGCACCTTTAATTTCAAAATCACAGGATGCACCTTTAATTTCAAAATCACAGGATGCACCTTTAATTTTGAGCTGACAAAAATTATACTTTCACATTTACTTCTGCAAGGCACCCATTGTACAATGTTTATTCTGAATGTTTCATGATAACGTGGCAGAAATGGGCTAAAATAATGGCACTTATAAACATCCATGTCCATTTCAAAAGTGCACTTCTTTCCTTAAAATACTCTTATTTAGAATTTTTGTTGCAAAATTTGTGGTGCCATATAGCTGTGTTGCAAACTTAGACCACAGTTAAACCAAGGTGAGTTGTGAGAAAGTGTAATAGAATACATAATAATCATTGCATACATCCACATCAAACTGAGTTCCATGTCATTGTGGGGCAGTCAGCAACCTTTAACTTGTATTCAATGCCAGTTTTGTAATTTATTTATTCTGTGGTGTTTTATTTCACTCGGTGCTTTTGGAGTGCCATCTGTGAACATCTCAAGTGTGCAGTACATCTGAGTGGAATTGTGTACAGGATATACAAATAAGTATCAAGGACTTCTTGTTATGGTTATTCTCCCAGCCAAATGCTTTTAACCAGAGAAGGGTTTAACATGATAGTGTGGAAAATGTTTGACACAAATCACTTTTAAACCCTCCCTCCAAAAAGCCTAACACAAAGGACATTGTCTGATCCCGTGCTCAGAAAAAAGCTGGTTATGCCACTTCAAGCAGGAATGATGTGGTTTTGTTTAAAGAGACATGAGGACATTGCCAGAGAGAAGCGGCCTCAATTTTTTTCGAACCCAGGTTTTTTTGCATATTTAAAATGCTTACCAATGTATTAGATCACACCTGAAGTGAATAAGCCGAATACGCCGTCTTTATGTAATAAGATGATGATTTAGTAATTTCTGTCATGCACGACAAATTCAAAGCATGGTTCCTATAGGGACGATTAGAATAGTAAGCAAGTTCAAAACAAGGTTTGCGGTTTTCTTTTGTGCTTGTTTGTCTAATAAACCTTCTCGGGAGGTGGTCTACAACCGATCAAGTGTAATGTGAGAGAAATTTATATCTCAAAATATCTCCTCCTGTCATTTTAAAGATGTAATTAAGCATATTTTAATACTCCGTAACTCTGTGCTAATAAAAACATAGTTAACCACTAAATTGGAAAATTTTCCCCAAAATAAATGGATTTGGAGGCTGAAATTACTTATTAGCAATTTGGACAACTTTCCGACCCCATTTGCTGCATTTTGAGCAAATTATTTTTGGCAAACCTGAAGCACTGGCAGTGTTGTGAAAATAGGTTGGCAGGGGTGGAAGATGTGATACAAACCACAAAGTTTTAACATAGATCATGGCTTTAAACTGCATTTTTCACATATACTACTGAGTGTTAAGAATATTTGCAAAATCACCAAAACGTTTGGAGAAATTGCAATAATGATTTGAGGGTGTAAGCCATAGCTAGCTTCTACAAGAAACTTTATTTAAAATGCAAATTGTGTTGTGTGTTAATTTTTGTTGTTTTTTGTTCATTGTTGCTGCTTGTGATTGTTTTTTGCACCATGAATTATTTAATCACAGCTTACATCAATCATAACTTCTGGTATTTCTCAGAGGGTGTTTTGAATCAATCCCATGATGCATTGCAATGTAACTATACTGTACTTAAAAACACATGTCAGTACTTAGGGATAAAAAGTGTTCCAATAGTTTAAGAACCACAGGATATTTCATGATCATGCTAAAAATTCCCTAAGTACTAATGCTTTGTGGGCTAAAATAACCCTAAAGACAGCCTTTTTTTTTTGTGTTAAGAATAGGATTTTTGTGGGATCACATGACCCTATTGAGGTGAAATTTCCCAAAACTGGTGCATTGTGGGATTGACTAAATACACCCTCTGTGTATTTCTGCTCTTGGCGTGCTGAAGTTAAACTACACAAAACACAACCCTTAAGTTGGCCCAACAAATTCATGTTAAGAAGTTACTGTAGTATGTTTTGGAGAAGGTAGATTATTGAAAGCAGAGAATGATGAGCTGTATACATTGGAAACTAATCAGCTGAGAAAATCTCTTTAGGTACTAAATGACTCGATTTGGGAGCACTAAAAAGAAAACTGGCAACACCCCTTTCCTAGAAATTGTGACCAAATTCAAAATTTCAAACCTCAATAGGGAAGAGTTCTCTAACAAACGATGCTTTATTGACAGGTTTTGTGTGTCTGGTTTCTGTGTGTTTTACAGATCGAAAAGCATACTTCTTAAGGTGCGGAGGAAGGAATTTTGGCCACCTACAGTGTTTATTTTATTCCAACTGCAAGTCCATCTTTTCATCTTGTCTGTTTGGTTTGTTTTGTTTTTGTGTTATTTTGGTTTTGGTATTTTTTAAATGTAAGAACTGTACATTGTCTCTTGTATGATACCAGTGCTATTACTAGCATGGAGAGGCAAAGAAGACAATTTATTCTATGTAGGACATTGAAGAGGGGATTCATCGCTTTTTCCATGAATTTCATCAAAATTTTGTATAGACGTCTCTGCTCCAATTGGATTTATCATTGTTAATATTTTGAGAAAGCCAATCATACTTAATATACCATTATAGCAATAAATTGTTAAAGGTGTATTTTGTGATTCACAGTCTTGTCCCCCAACTTACCCCTTTGCACCCCCCAAAAAGTTGGATTTTTATGTCATCTGAACCATTGACCTGAGTAATGAATGCATGCCTAATCTTACGAGCAGATTAAGTGGTTTATGCAAGAAGTGGCAATAATGTAATATCTGTCTGTAAACAGACAGTAATTTCTCCACAGTGGCCAGTGGGCCCTGTGATACAAACTTCTACTTATAACACCACAATGCATCATCAGAATGAACTAAAATTTCGAGACTACACTTTTTCAGGGATATCTGTTGAGTCTTAAACAGAAATAAAGGTACTAGTAGGATCACAAAATGCTCCTTTAAACTAATTAAGGTGGGCCCCATAGCTGGCTCAAGAGTGATTAAATAGTAATGAAAAATATTTTTTCTTCAATAGATGGTTTATAATAAAACAAATGAAAACCAATGATATGGGCATGTGCCGAACAATCGCATGATTCATGATGGTTTTAGCTGTCAGATATGTAAAAATCATAAAATACAGCATTTTTTCATATTTTTACATTTTGAATTTTCATTTGCAAACCCTACATCCTATTTATATTTTCTTTGCAGATTATGAAAGCTGGTATAGTTTTACATAATTTCCCTGCTGCGGGTATCATAGAAATATTCATAATTTAAGATGTGGGCATTTTTTCCCAAAAGCCTTAATTTTAACAGATTTTTGAAAAAAACATCCCATATCTTCAATTATGAACATTTTCACAATACCCACAGCAGGTAAATCATGTAAAAGTGCACCAGCTTTCATAATCTGCAAAGAAAATTGAAATAGGATGTAGGGTTTGGAAATAAAAATTCAAAATGTAAAAATATGCAAAAACGCTGTATTTTGTGATTTTTACACATTTGACAGCTAAAACCATGATGAATGTTAGACAAAAACACATCATTGGTTTTTATTTGTTTATTATAACCATCTATTGACAAATATCATTTTTCATTCCTATGTAATCACTCTTGAGCCATCTATGGGACCCACCTTAAAACTTCTTGAGAACATGCAGTAACTAGTTGTCTTCCTATTACTTTGTGTTGAGTATGAAGTTACACATGACGGAATAATGAGTGAAATAAGCCCGTTTCATTTCGTTTTACAAAGTATAAGTCATGCAGTTTCGAACAAATGACACAAAAACTGATTTAGCCATTTGTATCAGCTGGCGCTGTTAACCTTGTCGATCATACTAGTGTGTCACAATTTTAAACTTGCATGTTGCTATGATGGCTTCCACACACAAACAGTGTGTTGTGATTTAAAGGCTGGCTCAGAGATTTTGAAATATATTTTTTAATTAAAAATAGTCAAGTAGAACTAAACACCATCAACTAAATGGCTCAATTGCAATGCAAATGAGTAGAAACAGAAACAGATTTTTTGTTTTGATGCAGTAAACATTCAAGTGTAGTAAAGCAGTCTCATAGGATACTGTGTATAACAAAAATTCTGGATCCGGAATTTTGTTACAAAGTTGTGATTTCCTATATGAAGGACATCGGTTTGAGCTTAGCTTTTTCACACAGTGATTAGCATGTGGAAAAGCATTATGTATGTGCAAAAAACAAGATTGGTTAGAAAATTTAGAGCGCCCTCATCTGGAAATTTCTGAGTCTGCCTTTAATAAGGCTGCAAGTCAGAATCGGATGACTATGCGGATAAATTTCATTTTTAACAACATTGATCGAAATTATGCTATTAGATAATACATGAGATTCATTCTGTTATAATTTTGTTGCATGTAAAGTTTGATGTGGAGTTTTGTTATGAGTTGATTTCCTAGTGGCTGGCCAGCTGAGCTCATGTTCATTCATGTAAATATTTGTACTAACTTCATTTGCTAACTCATTTGCTTTGTGTCTGATACCACTAGAGTTTTGCATGGTTTGGGAACCGCTTCTGGTAGCATATTATTGTTTTAGTATTATCGCGACCTGGCTGCTAGTAGTAGTATAGGAATAGGCTGTTGAACTGAATTGAACAGATACCATAATCCGGGTCCTGCCCAGATTTGACTTGCCCCATAGTGGATACAAATTCAAGTCATGGTATGGTATTTATAAGGAGACATGTCAAAGGCAAACCCAATTACAAAGAAATTCTCACAGAAAAGGTTTTCCCCAAAGGTTATGCCTAACTTTCCCTTAGAAAGTTAGGCATGTCTCATGCATCTGCACCCGCATAAACATGAAATCTAAAGGTCTTAACTGTGTTGATGTTTATGTAAGGACCCTCTGAGTTCCATGCATCTGTCTTGGTGGGATTACCAAGTGGGGTTACTAGAGGAGATGATAGTGGGCTGTAGACTTCAGACTTAAGATTATATACTGGCCGATGCTCCAAAAAGAGCCAAACAGTCAGGGTATGACGATCTGCTATGTATGGTCTTATTTAATCTTGTGCTTTTTCCTTGACCTTGGTTGCTTTGAAGTGGCTGTTCACTGTTATGAAGCTTTCTCGATCTGATATGATTGGTCAGGTTATATTGTAAGGTAAATAGTTTCAGTCTTGCATGGTTTTTATAACAGTCTTTGTTTGTGGTGATGGTTACATTAGAATCTGGGTGATGATGCTGTGATTGACGCAGGACAGGTTGTAGGAGATTTCCGATAGGGATAGGGATATGTGACTGAGTCTTGCTTGCTAGAAAATGCATAACCGTCCCGTTTTCCTCCTGGTGATAAGTGGATAGAGTTCTAAGTCATTTACCATCTGGGTGGCATATCCTGGCATTTTGGTCTTATAGTCACTCAAAATAAGCATCCCGCTCTTTTTTGCACTGCTTCAAGCCTGTCGATACTTTTTAGTGTATGGGTCCCAGACAGCAGTGGAGTACTCGACCAGTGGTTGGACAAGTGATCTGTATGCCATGAGTTTGGTTGATATGTTGCTTGAATAAAGATTTCTCCTGATGAATCCTAAAGATCCATTTGCTTTAGTTTATTTGAGATTGCTACACCAAGGTAAGTGTGATTTTCAAATGTGGATGTGTATGGGCTGTATCACACCATGCAGAAACTAACAAGTACTCCGAGAGTTCCTAGGATTTCTTGAATGTGATTCCTATGCTCTGCTCCCTCACTTTATTTCCATCCTGACTCTACATTTGACCGCACTAACAACTAAAAAGTATCATTCCTTATTTTGTGCCAACTTTGCAGCATTTGACTAACAATTTGAGTTTAGTTCAGTTAACTGTATTGTGGGCTTCGTTACTAAGCATGACTTTCACTTTTAAAGACACTATCAGTGATTCATCCGAATGAGTCAAAATATTTGAAATTGGCAGAAATAGCTTAAAATTGAAGGAAATATTTGTAGACTCTTCATAAGTTACAACTAAAGAATTGACAGAAAAGGAAGTAAATGACAGTGTTCAAAGATATATGAACCACCATTCAATTACACATTGTAGTAAGTGTCCGTAGATTTTGTACTTATTAGGTTGCTTCTGGTCTTATCACTTGCAGGGTATCTTAGGATACCTGTTTTACTTGTTACAGATATGGTAAAAATCTTATTTTGATGATTTTTTTCTGATTTAACAAATCACTGATAGTGCCTTAAAGACAAATTTCAATGTCTAGCCTTCTGTTTGGTAAAAATGGTGGAGGTTGCTTGATAAATGATTTCAGTGTGCATTTTGTGTTTTAAACAGTGCAAAATGTTGTAATTGAGCAAGATTTACAATAATATGTAAAAGAACTTGATAAGGGTGACAATGACCATTTAGTAGTTGTGTAAAAAATTAACCTGTGTGCCTTCCTGTTTTTGTGTAGGAATTAACAAAATGATCTTTTAAGATTTCATTCTTTGATAGGAATTATAGGGGTCCCCCCCCCTCGGATTTGACCTTTAACCTCAACACAAACAGTATACAAATCAAACCTCGGATAGGCTACTTCCCATTACATCTTTGCATCATGCATCTAGATAGTACATAAAGGTTGGTAAATCTGTGTAAGAGATGGCATTTCTCTGATGTATCTGACTTTGCAAATGATGGTAACATTGATTTTCTGATCACTTTTATGCAATATTTATTACACTTTTTAGTAAAATGGATGAATTTTGCACAGAAAATTGTGATGTATAAAAATAGAACAGTGAAAACAGAGAAAAAAATGTGGCACTTAAGGTCAAATTCTTTGTTTGCATGCCTATTTCTTGTGAGACCTTCAAGAAAAAAAGGTTTTTTTGTGTGTGCATGTATGGTTTTATTTATTTTTTATAAATTATTTGAGAAAATGACTGTATGCTATTTTGATAGCCAAGGAGCATACTATATACTTCTTGGAATTCTTACTGATTTTTTTAATGCGTGTCTGTGGTTGAATATAATTTGAATACAGTGTGCAGCTATGCATCAAAGTTGAAAAGTACAAATGTGGTCAGCTTAATTTAAATCCACTGTAGCCGTTTGGTGACCCAACTTGGTGGTCCTACTTGGTGATCCTACTTGGATGACCTGACTTCGGTGACCCTACTTGATGCTACTAAAATGACCCTAATCTGATATTAATAATTAAAAATATCAGCCTAAAATATCTTAAACATGGAAGTTGTTTTCTTTGTTTGTTGTGATTTCTGTTCAGGGTGTAAAAGCACAATTTACATTTCAACATACCATACGTCTACACCTGTATTGTATTTGATGAAGTGTACAAAACCATACTAATGCCATACAATGTAGTTGTCTATTCACCGATTTTCAAATTGCTAAGAATGCATTTAATGTGAATCGATGACATCCAAGAAACTTCCCTTATGTCATCTCCTTGTTTACATGGTTGATATGTAAGGTCTATACTTTGCTGAAACTGTACATGAAGCTCCGGTTGGCTGCTTGGCCCTCTCTGAATGATTCTGTAGAGCAAACTGCACCACCCATTCATAAATTCATGCCTCAGTTGTACTCTACTAGCACTAAGTGAGCTGTAGCAATAAATATGATACACTTTATTTATATCCCGTTAACACTGGGCAAAAGTCGTTATCAAATTCACTTTTTTTCAATGACAACTAAGAATTATAAATTAATTTGTGTTGTAGTTGTTTACACTTTACACTGATTTTGAATTCGTATTCGGAAAAATGAATTACGTGTTTGCTTGGTGGTACGGAAGTGTACAGTCTTGAGTCAGTCATCATGCTTGGTAAACTAGAAATCGATAACGACTTTCGTTTACACTAAAAAATGTAATACAATTACAACTTATTTGAATTCACCTCAAATGAATGATGATAAAGTCGTCATTGAAATTTGACTTTTTGAATTGCGTCCTAATTACGACTGTACCTGTTTACACTCATCACGGAAATGAATTCAATTTACAACTTAAGTGAATTCGATGACGACCTTTGCACAGTGTAAACGCCCTATTAGTTTGCAAGTCTACAATAGAGTTTTAACATGGTGGAACATAATAGTGTGAGAGTTCAGTATGTAACATTGTTGGTTATGAGGATGGAATCACTGGGTTTCCTTGCTGCATAGTGAACTTTCGCAAAATCAGGTCATCCATAAAATCATTGTAAACTCAGGTCACTAAATGGTGACACCCATTTAAATCATTATATTTTAAAAATGTCAAATTAACCTTGTATAGAGCGGGAGCAAGGACTTGGGTCAAACATCATCGTTCATGTCTCACTACATCTCAGCTTTGACACCTTGTGTAGTTAGTATGGATCCTCTGCATCATTGCAAGATAGTTAGTGGTGTCAAATTGTGGTGTCACTTTTTCAATAGGGGCAAATTTAAGTTTACACAGGGGTCAAACTTTTAAATTACTCCAATCATGTTGAAATGTATGCCATATTATCCGTCTAGTCATAAGGATTCCAAAAATGTATAGTTTGTACCACCTGTGACTATTGGTTTTAAAGTTATGGGTAAAAATAGCTAAAAGTGCAAAAAAGGTCAATTTCCATTTGTACAGGGGTCAATATCAGAAGTTGCTCCAATTTGGGTAAAAAATGAAACAAATTGTTCATCTAGCTTAATGTGTCAAAATAAGGAATAGTTTGTAGAATCTGCAATGCATAGTTATCATGTTATGTGACAAAATAGGTCATGGGTCAACATAATCCAATTGGCATTGACCTTCTTTGACCTTTATCTCGGTAAGTAAACATTTAACATAATCAAAACTATACTTTTTGGGAGTCCTCATTCCTCAGGCAATAATTTGCAAGCATTTAAAATATCATCAGAGTAACTTTCAATGTTGACCCCTGTACAAATTGAGTTTGACCTTTTTTGCACTTTTAGCCATTTTTACCCAATAACTCTAAAACCAATGGTCATAGATGGTACAAACTATACATTTTTGGAATCCTTGTGACTAGACGGACAATATGGCATACATTTCAACATGATTGGAGTAATTTAAAAGTTTGACCCCTGTGTAAACTTAAATTGGCCCCTACTGAAAAAGTGATACCACAATTTGACACCACTAACTACCTTGCATTGATGTAGAGGGTCCACACTAACTACTAAAAGTGTCAAACCTTAGATGTAGTCGGGCATGAACGAACTCCCTAAATAAGGACCCTATGATATTCTGCTCCTGCTCTATGTAGCATTCTCCTTAAAGAGGCTTTTTATGATCCACAGCTTCATCCTCCTACTTACCTAAAAAAAATGAGATTTTTGTATCATGTGAACCGTTGGGATAGTATAGCATAGTATGTGTGCCCAATCTGATGTGCAAATTAGATTGTCTCTCCAAGAAATTTGCAATTTTGTGTTTTCTGTCTGTAAATTGACAGAAATTAAAGTGCAGTGGTCTATGGGAGACTGATACAAACATTTGCTCATAACACCAAAACACAAGATCAGAATAAACTGAAATGTTCAGAATAGACCGTATTCAATAGCCAGCCATGTTGGTGGACAAGGTAGACGCATTCCAGTACTACAATACATTCACCTGTCAATGATCCCTGTGCAATCGCTAAACATGGATCGATTGACAGCTTAATGTATTGTAGTCCTGGAATGTATGCATCTTGTCCACCAACATGTCTGGTGGCTGACGTCATATTGAATACGGTCTATAAGCTTTTCTCAAAGATATCTAGCGAAACATGAACAAAACAGAATGTGCTAGAATCACAAAATGCACCTTTAAATAGTGAGCATCATTGATAAGTCACTTGTAAAAATACACCTTACACCGTCCCAGTGTCAGTAATACATAAAGTTACTTCATAAGTTTAAGGTTTATTTAGGTGAAAAATCCATGACGGGACGAGTGTCTCATTGACCCATGTGGTTTGCTTATTTCAGCAGGGATCCATTGTGTGACCACGGCAAAGAATATGCAATGGAGACTTGACTGCATGCATTAAATCAATAAGTATGTACAAGTTGTAGTTAATGTACAATGCATGAGTACAACACTTCATTTTCTCTATCACACATGAAAGATTTTCCTGCACTTAAAGGTGCAATGAGAGGTTTCAAATAACAGATGTCCCTAAAAAATGTGAAAATTCTTATTTTTGCACTGGTGTAAATTTTTCTATCAAAAATATCCCCATCTGAAAGGATTATGCTGAGAACTGTTTCTTTTGTACAAAAATTGTGAAATTTCTAATTTTTTTGAGGAGCAAATAGGAAGTTCAGCCTGTGCTTTCTTTTGAATTATAGAAGCAAGTACAAATCACCTTTTGTTTTCATTGTGGGTCGCCAGCTATAGCTGGCAGGACCACTTAGCAATCCGTTGTACGTGTGTATGTATATGTGTGTGTGTGTGTGTGTGTGTGTGTGTGTATGGTGTGTCACTAAATTGTTAAGTTTTTTTTTTAAATTGACCTCAATTGACAAGTTGAACTTCAATTGGAACCAAACTTCTGTCATAGGTGCACAATGGGATCCCTCATATGTTGATGAGGTCAAAGGTCATGTTGAAAGGTCAAAGGTCATGTGAGGTCAAGTTGAAAAATGGGCTAAAAATGTAAAATTGACCTAAATTGAAAACTTGAAGTTCAATTGGAACCAAATTTGTGTCATAGGTGCACCATGCGATCCCTCATATGTTGATGAGGTCAAAGATCATGTGCCAGGGTCAAAGGTCATGGGGCGGCCCACAGCTTATATTCTTTGAATATAGCGAGCGTGAAAGCCGAGAACCGCGAAATTCTAGGTATTTCTATAGCCAAATAAAAGGTAGGGAATCTACTACATGTCTAATCTATATGAAATTGCTACATATCACAGAACATATGGATGACTTGAAATCTCTTGTTGCGCCTTTAAAGGCACTATCAGTGATCAACCCGAAAGAGTCATAATATTTGAATTTTGCAGGAATAGCTTAAAAGTAAAGGTTAAGTCTGTAGAATTGTCATAACTCATAAGTTATCATTTCCAACTGAAAAATTTACAGAAAACAGCAGTGTTCAAAGATATGATTCTCCATTTAAATATGTGGTGTAGTAAGTGTCCGTACGGACAGTAATGACTAAAATATTCAATTTTGTCTTTATTAGGTTGCTTTTTATCCTATAATTTGCAGGGTATGGTAGGATACCTATACTTGTTACGGGTATGTTAGGATACCTATACTTGTTACGAACATGCAGAAATCTGATTTTTGATGATTTTTTCGATTTTCCGATTTAGCAAATCACTGATAGTGCCTTTAACTTGAATCTGAAGTTTCATTCAAATCCAATAAACTATTTCAATGTACTGGTACATGATCAAATATAAAGACTTTTCACACTCAGCAGGTGATCGATTGACTTTTGCAATTGATCACTGGTTTTGAAGATTAAATTCAGCTGTTTTCTGAATACTAGACGTGTGTGCAAGTTACAATGTAAAAGCTTCCAAATGAAAGATTAAAATGAAATCTCCAGATGGCAATCGATCGCAAAAATTGATCGGTCACCTGCTCAGGGTGAAAAGCCTTATCATAAGAATATATCAGTTTCCCCTCATTTGCACTGATCATTTTAGAACACACCTCATAAGAATGTTTTGAATGACTTTACAAGCAATTTTAATAGAAACACAGTAGACAATATTTAATGGTTATCAGAACCGTTTAAAATTAAAAATTCTTAGTTACAATTGGCTTTTTTACTTATTTATTTCAGAGGTGAGTTGTTGGTAGTTTAATATTACAAACATGCAAAATTACAAGAAAGTGCACATTGAGGGATAGTGTTTGTGAAATTCACCATTTAAATAGGAGCAGCGGTCACATGTAACAGCTCTTAAGGCAAAAAAAATTGTTGTATTGGAGTAACCTGCCCAACCCTAATTTTGAAAATCAAGCCCTGTACAAAAGTATACCTACCCTAATTTTTTTTATTGATTTTCAAAAATCTTATTTTTCAAGTTGTTTTTACCCTGATTTTTAACCGATTTTCTCAATATTTTTTGTGTTTTTGTGTTCTGGTGTAACTTTGGCAACTTCTCTTTAAGATTTTCAATAATAAGAGTCAAAAGTATCAATATTAATAACATTACATAGACTATGTGTGATGATTTGATGTATTAATGCATTATTTAAAAAAAAAAATCTGCCCACCCTACCCTATTTTGCACTGGCCCGTTACTCCAATACAACAATTTTTTTTGGCCTAACTGCTGTCCAAAAATATTAACTCAAATGGTTTTGCCTGTGTCTTTCAAACAAATATTAAAGTTTTAATTAGTAGTGATACTACTAGAATTGCAGGATAGATGGGTAGAGGGGGGAAAGGCTGATCAGAACAAGACACTTAGTATGAAAGTAAACTGTGAATGATGTATGAAAATCTTTTGCTACCTACTTTACTAGGGTACATAAGAGAAACGAGACATTCTGAACAAGGATTGCACAGTAGTATTTTAAATGCTTTGAACACATTCAGGACGGTATTCCTACCCTATACTGTGCATCTAAAATGTGTAACAGTGTTGAGAGTATGAGTAGAAACTACATAATGCTCTGGGTTAATTTAAAGTGTTGAGAGTATTGCAGCAAATTCACTACCAAATTGAACCCTATGTATAGTCTGTGTCTCTACCTCTGTGCAGTGATGTCATAACATTTATGCCCGCATCAAGAAATGCCATCTTTGTGCGCGCGTGTAAAAGCACAGTCGTTTCAAGTCAGCGTGAACGATTTACTTTTACAACCAACAAATCTTCCGCTATTGTCACTGCACGGAGGTAGATACACGTACTATAGTATAAGTGCAGTGTGTGCACTATTTAAATGAGCTTAGTTGTTCACTCTGAACATTTTCCAAATATGGGCATGATATTTGTCCACTGCAAAATCTAGATTCTCATCTGCAAATAGTTTTGAAATTAATTATAATAGAGGCTCTATACTATTTTAAGTACCAAATCTACACTAAATTGTTTAGAAACAGATTGTGCAAATATTTATAGATGAGAATCTAGATTTTGCAGTGGATAAATATTATGCCCATATTTGGAAATTTCCCAGACTGTAGTTCACATTAGGCCAAAAAAAGTTTGTTTCTAGTAGGTAGCACAAAAACTAGAATGTGAAATGTAATTTTTAATTTTTTTTAAATTTAAAATGAAAAATTTCCCCAGAAAAGCCTCGAATCACACCAAAAACCAAGTCAAAACAGTTAAATTTTTTTTAGTTCATCAAATAAAAAAACAAAATGCAGTAAAAGTGGGTTCAAAATCACAAATTGTGTGACCTACAGGAAACAAACTTTTTTTCTTTTTTGGGCCTTATCTATCTGTCACCTCATTTCTTCATAGTACATCCAATACCTACTACATCACATGCTGCATACACAGTACAGTCACTCAGGAGGTCACTCTATACTCTGGGCCATAATTTCTTGGACATAGCAAATGCGCATGTTGATTGTTGCTTATACTGCGTCTTAGTGCACCACAATGGTGCGCTGGGCGTACGTTCTAAAATGTCCAAGAAATTATGAGCCAGAGTATAGTGCAATTATTCGCTGGCATAGTGCACATTAGTAACCATTGGTTACTGGTTCAAGCCTCGGCTCATGCATCTGTTCCAAATTATGATATGCTATAGGTTTTGTCTTGTGATCAACATGGTCAGTGGTTCGTACAAAAATTAGTGGGAGCCAGTTGGCCGAAAAACAGTCATATTTTAACAAACACTTTCGGCAACAAATTTATTGTGAAAATGGTTGACAGGGTCATTTGGCATTGCACAAATACAGTAGACAAACGACCTTGCTATTGTCCGCATTCCTTGTACAGGTCTCCATTGCAAATCTGTACCAGTCAGAAGTATGTTACCATACGATAATTGAATTCTGCCATAATAGCCCAAAACGTTACATTTTCCATGATCTTGACTTTCTTAAAAAGAAGAGAGTAATATGTAAACATAACTTTTTGGAAGCAGGCAATTCAATTATATTTTTTTCAAAAATGCTTTAAAATTGTCTGCGATTTCTGTAACATCAGAAAAAATGTCAAACATATGTTGAATCCTTTGTGTGTGACCACAAACATGTTTCTAAATCAAGTTACCACATGCAACCACAATACGTATTGTTTATAATAAAATCTGGTATTTTAGATCCCAAATCAGGACATTTTCCAGAGAGTAAAAGACCGACTATTATTGTCACAGTGATTTTATTGTTTTCTTGTGTATAAGAAAATAAGGCATATGAGTGACCTCCAGCCTGACTGTGGTAGATGGGAGTTAACGTAACCTGACACACTTATGAATTCGGAAACCCTTCACAGAATAAAGCATGTTTATTCTGTTAAAGTGTCCAAATTCATACGTGTGTCAGAAAAAAGTGTCAGATGGGTCAGGTTACGGATACTCCTGTGGTAGACACTAGTTACGTACTGATACATAATACTGGCTGTACCTCCCAAATATCCCATCTCAAAACTGACCAGGAAGGCTTCATCAGCGAGCGCGTCAGCTCAGTTGATACTTTTACCTGAATATGTGAGTCCTAGTTCTAGGGCTAACTGATACACTGTCTAGTGCTCCAGAGCACACCTCATACAAAATGAACCTACAATCTTGGAAATAAATAGTTGGAACACTTTCTACATTGCTCACCCGGGCTAGAGTTAAGAACCTACAAGCCCCTGTTATCACTCAATTGAAAGCCAGAAACGTCCTCTTCAACTTGCCCTTTCCCAACCCCCATCAATCAATGTTGGGGGAATTTTCCAGACTTGTGATGATGGTACCTCAATCAATATTGGATGGGGAACAGTTTTCTTAAAATTGTTCAAAGTATTCCATCATTTATTTCCAAGATTGTAGTACAGTGCAGACTCAAAGTACCTATTCACTCCAAAAAAAAATACAGCACTGATTTTTCAACATTAATACAAAAGATTATATACAACTATTTAATAGCTCAGAATTGTAACCTTTCATTTAGAATTAACTGGGAATAGAAGTTAAAAAAATCACTATTTGGAAAGTTTTGGGGGAAAAGTGCCAATGCCATTTATATTTGCATGTTTTGTTACAATAACAGTCATAAATTTCCAAGACTTGCCAGCACAAATCTATAAATTAAGCATTTGGTATCATGAATATAGGCTAAAGAAGTACTCTAAATTTTACTTTGTCTTCATTTGAATAATAAATGAGAAGAGAGCCATTAACTGGTGTCCCAAAAAATCAGGATGCAAATGCTGAAATAAGTTTTTGTACATATTTTGGAGCTTGTTTTAACATGGCAAAAAACACCAAAATGCAGGTTTTTGGCCCTTTTTTGCCCACAAATGGATTTCAACTTTTATTCTCAGTTACGTCTAATGAAAGGGAATGATATGTGTTTTATCTGGTAAAACAGAATTAGTGCTGTATTTTTCTGGAGTAGGGAGTAAATCTAGCTTTGGCAGAGGTACCCGGATAGTCTTTCTCTCTCTCTCTTCCTCTCCTCCCCATCTCTCTCTTACATGTACATCATGCGCACACTCACTCACGCAACACACACATAGTATAGTGACCAAACCAGGTATCTGGATGTATGGGATAACTAAAGTCTACTAACCACCATTCCTTTAAAACATCGTCCACTCGGGCAGTGCCACTTTCTGGGGCCCAAGATTCAGCAAATTACGTACTGAGCGCCACAAGCCACTCAACATCGGTGCCTTGATGTCAGCGTTGCACTAGTGCTTAATCACGGCCCAGTACGATGGTATGCTAGTGAATGCTTGCATATTAAATTATATTGGAAAAAGGAATGGTGGACTGATACTTTAGAATGATAGAAATTGCTATTATTGTTTTTTTTTTATCCCCGTTCGGAAACGGGGACTATAAAATGCGCAGCGTCCCGTCCGTCCGTCTGCTGACAAAAATGTTAACCCATCTTGTATACGATTTTATCTGGAGTTCCGTAAGGGCAACAATTGAGGTAAAAAACCTTTGGTGGAATGGATGGAAAGAACAGAAGAAGCAGGTTGATGAGTTCTCGCCTGATTAGATTTGGGTGTAAAATATGCTAATTAGTGTTCTTAATTTGCAGAAATTATGAAAAGTTTCCTGCAAGGCCTGGTACAAGTTTTCTAGAGTTCCATAGGAGATAATATTATAATGATGCTTTTTCTTCTGACCTTGGTGGAAGGAAGCGGGCAGAAGAGATGAAGAGTTCTCGACCGATTAGATTTTGGACGGTATTTTGGGCAATCTTGAGTTGCAAACGAGTAATTATGCACAAAATTAGCGTAATTGATAGTTATGACACTGGTACATTGGCTACTCAAAATTCGTGCACTGCATGAAAGCCTTATTCATGGGGCACAGCTTTTTTTGCAATTGGGAAAGAGTAGGTGATTATCGGATTGGATAGGTATGCAACTGAGATAATATTAAATAGGCATAATTGCTGTATCTTTGAAACGGTACATCGGATAGGCAAAATTCCTTCGCTACATGGGACTTATATGTCATAGGGGGAGGAGGGGGGTGTGGGTGTTCGGGGAGACGGGGGGTTAGGTATTGCGGGGGTGTTGAGGGAGGGGGTGGGGTGTGTGGCAGGGTTTTTTTGGCGAGGGGGGGGTTGGCAGTTGCAAGGGGGGTTGAGGCGGGGGTGGGGCTGTTGAATTCTGGTGGGAGGGAGGTGGTGTTGGGGGTGTGCTGGGGAGGGGGTGATAGTGGTTGGGGAGGGGGCGGAGAGTGGCTGGTGGGAGGGGTGAGGGTGTTGTTGGGGAGGGGGTTAGGGTTTGTTGACAGGGGGTTGTGGAGGGAGTGGCGGTGTTACGGGTGTTGGGGAAGGGGAGGTGTGTGTACAGGGGATTGGGGTGGGGTGGAGTGTTGTGTGGGGGGGTTGAGGGTGGTTAAGGAGGGTGGGGGTTGGTGTTGCAGATTGTTGGGAGGGGGTTGGGATGGGATGCGGCGGGGTTGTGGGATGGGGCGGGAATGATGCGGGTGTTGCGGAGGGAGGGCGAAAAGGGGTGTTGTAGTTGCAATTATTGCATGTTAGTGATAGCGACATTTGGCGGGGACTATTTTACGCATGCCGTAATACGAGTTCGCCGCCTTTGTTTTAATTTCACAATATTGTATGACTTGTCATGAGAATGTGTACCCACAGAGGGCTATTTTCACTGTTTATTTTGTCATGACTTGGTGGGTGAACAAAACGGACACGCTAAAAGTCCCAAGCTTAGAATGCTGCCATATCAGTTTCAGGTGGTTTTTTTTTCAGTGTTTGTCTTATATTTTTTTGCCTTCATTAACTACAAAAGATACAGAGAAGAGTGTGATCATATATCCACTGTATTAGTGATCATCATTGGTTTAGGTGTGGTTTTTGTTAAGTTCTTGATAAAACTTAGACTTGGTTAGTAAATATAACATGGCCACTCTGGTAAAAAAAATAATTTTTAAAAAGTATACTTCATTATGACAAGAAGTATGGAGTGATGTTATCACATAATTTGATGAAAGCATCCCGTCCTTCGGAGGGGTACAGGTTACGCCGTCAGTTCTGTGAACAGAGAGGTCACAAATGTACTGTCCATCACAGCCAGTGTCGAATAAGAGTAGGGTGTGAAACCCGGACTTGTCCCAATCCCATTACGCTCCTGCTCAAAGCGGGCCATGTAGGAGCATCCGTCTCATGGATACACACGGCACCGGAATCAGCTTACTCAGCTGAATAAATCCTGACACCACCCAAGCCATTACCAATGCCTGTGGATAGGCTAAGAAGATGATCACATTTGATTGCAGCTGTTTTGTATTGCGAGTGTGCATATTCGTATTGTATTTTGCTTGTAATTGTAGATGCGTCTTGCTCTGATGCACAAGGTTTAACACTCTGGAAAAGCTTTGACACAAACTTGTTCTGGCTGGGGAAATGTGTATACTAATTTTTTTAAGGCAAAAAAAAAAAAACAAGTTTGTCGCAGAAGAAATGTCGAACAATTGCAAATGTGGAAATGCGAGTTTGTGTTTTTTTTTAGAAAAATGCTAATGCGAAATGCAGAATTTTGTTTTTTTAAAATTGCATTTTATGAATTTTCATTTTTTTCAGAAAATTTTTTTAAAACCCCCATCTTTCCTTTCAAGTGAGCAAAAACACTAAAAAAATAATGCGCTACTCCTAAAAGACAATTTTAAACACAAAATGTGTGCGGTCTTCTGAGACAAACTTTTTTTTCGTTGGCTTATAGTACAAATTATTTTTGCCTTTATGTGTAGTAGTATGCAGAGTAGCAGTACACTGTTTACAAAAAGGGTTATGTTAAGCTTACCTACATATGCTGCTAAACTCCTCAAAAAAAGTTTGGAAATTTTTTTCAGACATGAATTTTTCATTTAATTGAAAATTGTTTTACACTTTATTGCATATCAGTGAAAAGCTCAGTTATTCCTCTGTACAATGACACCAAAATCATAAGAATTGATTTCTTCATGGTTGAGCGACACTCAATTGAATACTGGTAGGTCTGAAAAAGAAAGTGCCAAATTTCAATACCTCATTTTAAAAGCTATACGGGGTTACACAGCTTAGAAGATTAGGTTTGCTTTGAACCCGGGTCTTTGGATAGGAAAATGTCAAAGAGTGATTATTCAGTATCTCATCATGCCACGAGTATCAGGTGTGCAGAAGGCCCGTGTCATGGGGCAAATTGAAGCTGGCATATCCCAGAATCAAGTTGTAAACAATGTTGGGATAAGCCCAATGCTGTATCAAAATGGAAAACAAATTCTGTGCAAACTGGTAATGGGAAGGTGAGACCCAGAAGCGGCTGACCTCGGGCGACAGCACCCCATAAAAAAAAACAGGTTTATTACTCTCTGCTCTTTGGAATTGGAGATTGTCTTCCAAAACTTTGAATTGTATGCACGGTGTGTGGGCAGTATCGACACGAGTTCAACCTGAGAGCACAATAACTTGCTGAGAAGCCAGCAATGGCAGCCCTTCATTATCAGGATCGGAGCCCAGCTAAGGTGGTGTCGGCAACACCGGTAGTGGAATTTCAACATGGTGACAGAAATTCATGTTTTCAGATGAATGCAGATTTTGTCTTTGGAAGTTGGATGGTAGATGGTTAACGTTTGGAGGAGACATGGTGAACGTTTCTCTGTCTGTTGCATTGGAAGAGCGACAGCTTTTGGTGGAGGCAGCCCTGATAACTGAAAAGACAAGACTGGTTGTTACTGAAGGCAACAATGCTGTCGTTTTCGGGGACAATATTCTAAGGCCGTTGCCATTTCTTATGTTCTCAATCTGGGATGATATGCAGTACTCCTAGACGATAATGCCCGTCCACATTGTGCTAGGATCGTCAATGAGTAACTTGAGAATGAATGGGTTAAAAAACTTCAGTGGCCTGCAATCAGCAAACTCATCAATTTGGGCACATCCCGTTTAACCTAATCCTCTTAATTTAAGCAACCAAAATTGAGTACAGGTACTGAAATTTGGCACCTTTTCTGTCAGACCTACCAGTATTCAAAGGAATGTCATGCAACCATGAAGAAATCAATTCTTATGATTTTGGTGTCATTGTACAGAGGAATAACTGAGCTTTTCACTGATATGCAATAGAGTGTAATACAATTTTCAATTAAAAGAGAAATACATGTCTGAAAAAAAATTTCCAAACTTTTTTTGAGGAGTTTAGTTCCCACACTACTGACTACATCATAAATTTGATTTAACTCCCTAATTAGCACTGTTGTAACAAGTCTGAACCTATGACTTGAAGTCAGTTTCAAATTGAAATCTGATAAGATTCATATGTTATAGTTACATTTTGATATGCTTGTTTTATTTATTTACTCAGATTTTGTAGTAGCATTTACTGTGTATATTCAGATCTGCGTATATCTGCATGTGCAATAGAAATCAAGCAGAAAATATTTGATGAGATAATTTCATCATGTATGATAACACTAAAACTAAGTGCTAATTAAAGGTGGGTGACCCGATCATGATCCATTTTTTCATATGTTTTTTCTCCCGCACATGGAAGCATATCGCCAAAGCATCTGATTACAAATTTTGAGTTAAAGGTGCATGTTCCGATTGTCTTTGGGACCCCCTGATTTACCCAGAAGTAGTATGAATTTTGATTTCAGATAAAAAAAAATGGTTTTTTTCTCATTGTTCTCATTGTCATCCTGAAATATGAGCCTTCAAATCCATTTCATTCCCAAGATATAAACAAAAAACTGCCGTTTTAAAGGTGCATGTTCCGATTTGTCTTTGAGACACCCCTGATTTACCGGAAGTAGTATCGATTTTGATATCAGATGAAAGGCCGTATTTTTCTCATTGTCGTCCTGAAATTTGAGCCCTTAAATCCATTTCATTCCCAAGATTTAAAAATAAATGCTGTTTTAATGGTTAACCATCAATATTAGCACGGTATTGAATATGGCTATGCATTATTGCTTCTACCATCAAAACCGAAAGTTTGTTTCCCACGGTACTTGATGGGGCGTATGTGCAAGTGCTAGGCTCTCATATCAAGTAGAGAACACAATAAACATAAATCGGAACACACACCTTTAATGGTTAACCATCAATATTATCACAGTATTGAATAGGGCTTTGCAATATGCATTGTTGCTTCTACCATCAAAACTGCAAGTTTGTTTCCCACAGTACTTGCTGGGGCGTATGTGCAAGTGCCAGGCTCTCATATCAAGTAGAGAACACAATAAACATAAATCGGAACACACACCTTTAATGGTTAACCATCAATATTATCACAGTATTGAATAGGGCTTTGCAATATGCATTGTTGCTTCTACCATCAAAACTGCAAGTTTGTTCCCACAGTGCTTGATGGGGCGTATGTGCAAGTGCCAGGCTCTCATATCAAGTAGAGAACACAATAAACAAATCAGAACACGCACCTTTAATGGTTAACCATCAATATTATTGTAGTGGTCAAGTCGCTCACCTCTCACCAATGTGGCCCGGGTTCGATCCCTGGTTGAGCCAGTGTCGTATGTGAATTTGGTTGCTGATTGTTGATCGGGTCACCCACCTTTAAAGACACTATCAGTGATTGAAAAATATTTGAAATTTGCAGGAATAGCTTCAAAGTGAAGGATAAGTCTGTAGAATTCTCATGTTACCTTTTCCAGCTTTAGAATTGACAGAAATGGAATAAAACGGCAGTGATCCAAGATACGATTCTCCATTCAATTACGTGTTGTAGTAAGTGTCCGTACGGACAGTAAGGACTAAAATCTCCGATTCTGTCCTTATTAGGTTGCTTCTGATCTTATCATTTGCAGGGTATGTTAGGATACCTGTACTTGTTACATATCAAAAATCTGATTTTTTGATGATTTTTACGATTTGCTGATTAAGCAAATCACTGATAGTGCCTTTAAGTGTTTCTCCATTCCTACTTTATAATTAAAATATGCAGGGAACACTTGCCTGTACACATAGGTAATGGACATTTTTGTCTCCCTTAAAACCAATGTACAATGTGTACTGTACAATGTGTAATTTAATTGAGAGTCTTGACTGTCATGACGATTTGGGGAGGTTGCAAGAATTAGGTAAGCATTATTAAGAGTAGGTGACCAAATAATGGTCAAATTTGTTGTATGATGTTCTCTCTCACATGCAAGCATGTCACCAAAAACATAGAAGCATAAATATATACCAAATTGGCAGATTAGACAGTGCACTGTGTGAGAGCTAAAATACTGTATAAGTGGAAATTTCCGCGTACAGATATTTTCGCAATTTTAACAGTTTTAACAGAGAATTTAATTTCATGGTATTGACATCAATGCAATACAAATCTATTGGAAAAAATTATTTTTGGTGAGTTTTTATTTTTGTGTCTTTATGTTCAATCACGAGTAATTCACGAAAAAAATTAAAAACCCCGAAAATTTCCACTTATAGAGTAGTGTGTTGATAATTGGGACGTTTTTGTTTCATAACATCAAAATGGAAACATTTCCCAGGCACTTAATTCATTGGGAATGAGTAAAATGATGACTCTTTGATATCAAAATCTCAATTTTGAAGGAGAAAAAAAGTGGGAAGGGGCGAGGTTTTGATCGGGGTCACTTACCTTTAAAAGGATATTAAAGTAGCGATATTGTGAATATGCTTGGCAAATGTGTGGATCTGGTATCGGCAAAAGTATTTATTTTTTCAGACTAATAAATATTAAAAGTTGTATTTCAGCAAGAAAACGTAGAAGTAATATGTGACAATATTTTATGGGTAGATTGGACAACTAGTTATATTAATGTAGATTATTCCATAGTTATAGTAAAAGGGTTATATTTTGTTTAGAACTGTTTGTTTGGAAACCAGGCATGTTAAGGAAATTATTTTCTTGAAGGGCAAAAGCTGTTGATGGATTGTTTTGAATAGATTTTGTCATGCTTTTGTACAACACTATGTTACATGCCTCTGATTCTTTGTATTTCTTTTACCTGTATTCCTGTCTTATACACTGGCACTAACTTTGAGCGAAGGGGTTTTGTCATTGAAATTTTGTCGGCATCGTCGGGGTGTAAAACATTCATCCACAAACATGATCTAGATGCCACTTGCAACCCAGTGGCGTAGCTAGGAGTTGATATTGGGGCGGGGACCAGTGCCACATCTGAACTGACAGAAAACCGGGGGGTGGAGGGTCCAGGGGCCAAAGCCCCCGGAAAATTTTTGGTTTTATATGCTTTAGATGTCTTCTAAGGGTTAATTCTTGCACGAATTTACAAAATTTACTTGTCGCACATTGACCATTGAATTTTAAACTTATACTTTGCCAGCAATCCACCCTGCAAGTGCCATGATCTTTATTCTTCAAGTGAACCGACGGGCTCATCGCAACCGACGCAATCAAATATTGGGGGCCACGGATAAAATTGAGCCCCCCCCCCCCGGGACTCGCACTAAATCCAAGTAGGCCATTGAATAGTAATGTGATCATAATGTGTTGCCTCAATCATGTGGAAAATATTATGTAAAGAAGTTATTCCTGACTGATGAGAATATATATTACCTGTTTGAATTAAACTTTGCCAAGATAAATCATGTGAGTGCAATCGTAGGTGCAATAGCTGCCATTTTTCTAAAATTCCAATAAAACATACTAGTATGCCAAGTCTTTGGTCAGTGGCTCTTGAAATGGTTCTTCAGGCAACACAGTCATCTGAAGAACCATTTCAAGAGCCACTGACTCAAGTAAAGATAAATTGAGTTATCCTAATACATGGCAGCACACAGATGTATCACATGGCAGCTATTGCACTTACAACCTTCTTGTACTCACATGATGAAATATGCTGAGGTTAAGCAGGAATGAGCCATGTCATACACTGGTTATGGATATCATATCACTTTATTATCTTTACTGTCATAGTATTTTGTGTGTAAATAGAGAATTTGTTGAAAATAAATTTCTATCTTCATAAATACAACTTTGCAAAATGTGAAGAGTTGGTTCTTTCATTGAAGCATTTATACAACTATTCATTAGATTTAATCAAAACAAACATTTAAAGGGGCATTTCGTGATCCACAACCTCACCCCCCCCCCGACTTGCCTTTAAAAAAATTGAGATTTCTTATATCATCTGAACTGTTAGCCTTAGTCCATTTTCTGTCTGTAAATGGGCAGAAATTACAGCACAGTGGCCAATGGGACCGTGGGAAACAAGCAATTGCTCATAACACAGAACCGCAAGATTGGGATCAACTCAAATTTTTTGAATAAGCTTTTCTCAAGGATATCTAGTGTACCATGATTAAAACAGGTGGTGCCGGAATCACGAAATGCACCTTTAATATCAACAATAATAGCACTTGCTATCATATCAAGACAAAACTGCAAATATGAGTTTCTAATGTTGAAAGTATCCCTCCCTGTAATTTACAGCAAGTGTTCATGATATTTTCTCTATTTTTTTCGATAACATCATAATATCAATTCAACTGGTTAATTACAAATGATGAGAAAGATTAGCACCTTCGATATTTTTTTATTAAGTGGTTAATGTATATTGGAATCTTATAGGCTATTTAATCCTAGCAATGCCATTGTGCAATTCATAGTAGCATTGCATACTCTCCATACTATGTTACAGGCATATCATTACTACAATTTTTAAGGCCTTTTTTTTGTGTGTGTGGGACTGTAGTGCGCAGATCTCATGGGAGTGTGCAAATCTGGATAAAACTGAATTTTGGTACACAAGTACTTTATGCATTGATATTGATTAAAGTACTTGCCACACCCCTTTCATGGCCCCCAGCTTTGGAGTTCAAGGTTACACAGGGGTAAAAAATTTAAAATGTTCTGATTGTGTTGAATGTGTTGATGTTTGTCTGGTTACAAGGATTCCAAAAAGGTAAAGTTTATACTACCTATGGCTTATAGTTTTGGAATTTGGGGTAAAAATGGTGAAAAAGTCAATTTGGGTTGTACAGTGGTCAAAAATTAAAAGTTCAAATTTTTGTTAAACGTGGTTCAAATTGTTGGTTCAGCTCATAGAATGTAATATAGGAATAGTTTTGACCATCTTACATGTTTTGATATTAACCAAAATGGCAAATAAAGTCAATAGCTATTGTCAGCTACTGGATATTATTGATCTATGACCTATGTGAAAACTAAGCATAACAGATAAGGCAAACTATTCCTTATTTCAATCCTTTAAGCTAGGAAAAGGATTTGCACCGCATATTACTTGAATCAAAGCAACCTTTAACTTTGGACCCATGTACACACCAAAATTTTTTTTTTTATCATTTTTACAGTTTTTACCCCATAATTCCGAAACTATAAGCAATCAATAGGGTAAACCGTACCTTTTTAGAATCCTTGTAATCTGAGAAAGAGAGTCATGTGCTTTTCAACGTGATTGGAGCATTTTAACATCTTGACCCCTGTATAACCTTTAAACCCAAGCTGGGGTCCATTGAGGGGGGTTGGCAAGTGCTTCCATCAATTTTATGGATTATCAATGCCTAAAGTACTTGTGTGTAAAAATTCACAATTTTATCAGAAAGCACACTTCACTACAGTCCCCTGCTCTTTTGAAAAATGGTTTAATATTTATCAATTGCATCGGGGTATTTGGAGCAGGAGCAGAATATCATAGAGCCTTATTGGGCTATTCCAAATAAAAATGCCCCCCCATAGAGGGCAATTTTTTTTTGTTCACAAAATATCTGGCATTCCTGGCTATCCTTCCATGAATTACCTGGAATTCCAGACACTACTTTCCGTAAATAACTAGGAATTCCAGACACTACCTTCCGTAAATTATCAGGAATTCCTAGACTACCAATGTAAAAAAACCTGGAATTCCCAGAGGATTATGGTTAGGGGGCACATGTGGTGCAGTGGATCAGCGCTCGCCTCACATGTAAGCATAAGGTTGTGGGTTCGAGCCCCGCCGTCGTCAATGTGTTGTGCACTTGGGCAAGGCACTTTACCTCGCTTGCCTCTCTCCACCCCTATAAATGGGTACCGGCATATGCTTGGAATGCAAAACAGACTCGCTGTGCGGGAGGAGTGGCGACCCCCCCCCCCCCCACACAGCAACATTATATGAGGGAGTCTGGCCCAAACGCCAAAGACAGAGAGATGGGCACTCCACCTGCGGGCGCACCATTTGCATTTGCATGGTTAGGAGTATAGAGGGCGACTTGTCAAATTTTAAAATCTATTGTAAAAATGTCTGGAATTCCATCAAATAATCCAAACAAAACTCGGAAATTTTCAAATAAAATGCAGAAAGGAAACAAGTTACTTTTTTTCTGGAATTTTTCTACATAAAAAGCAAAAAAAAAAAACCTGGAATTCCATCATCCTCTATACCTTCTTAAGTTGAAAATATTGATTTTTTTCCGGAATTTTCCTCTGAAAATCGTAGAAAAAAACAACCTGGTATTCCGTCTGTCTCTATACCCATTGAAAGGAACGTTTTTTGTTGGGTTTTTTTGTTTAATTTTTCTTGGATTTTTTTTTACAGAAAAAGTAAAATGGCTGGAATTCCCAGTCCCACCCCATATTAGACATTAAATTCTGTAATTCCAGATTTCAAAAGAAAGTGACAAAAACTCTGGAATTCCAGTGTCCTCTTGGGGGCATTTTTTTTATGTGGAATAGCCCATTTAAGGAATTTGTTTACCCCCACTACAGAAAAGGTTTAATGCCTTTAGTATGGACCCTCTACTTCAATGCTAGGTAGTTAGTACTCTCAAATTGTGGTATCACTTTTCAATAGGGCCAATTTAAGCTTACATATACACAGGGGTCACATTTTTAAAATGCCCCAATCATGTTGAAATGTATGCCATCATCATCATCATCAGCCTTTTTATCTGTCCACTGTTGGACGAAAGCCTCAACATGTTTCCATGCTGGATTTCGGCCTACCCTTCCACGCTGGCCTAGTGCGGGTTGGAAGGGACCCTGGTACCGAGAGTGATGAGTGCAGGTAACAGACCCGGGATGGTCCCCTACTCTTTTCGATAAGGTCTGCAACTTTTTACATTATTATGACGTCTCGTGGACGCCTAAGGTCAGAAATACCTTCAAACACAAAATAAACGAGCCTTGTGCGCAAGTGATCTGAATTTTATATAACAAAACAGATTTTAATGATTTGTAATTGGTTCAAGAATTTGGTATGTCCAAAACATTACATAAATCAGAATTACACAATTACACACAATTTATTTATACTTATAAAGAGTTCTAGTATCCTATGTTGAAGGCGTTGCAGTTCAACGATGATATGTCCTCACAGCGAAGACTCCAAATGACAGTATGCAAAGTCACGCTTATAAATCCTCAGGTTATATTCCATGGGAATCTTCTCAGTCCTGAAGTTAACTTTGTCCAGCAGTTCAAGACGACAAGGTTACATAAGTCCCTTGACGATAATAAATCCACATTATCAGTCCAAGATAATCACCACGATTTCTATCTGTCCACAATTTGGAATCCTATTTTGATTCCCAGCACTTTCGGCTTCAAAGACGACAGTAGAATAATTACAGCAACTCTGCTCACATGGAATTATATATCCTAGCACTAGGTGTGAAGCATAAAATCTACCATTATTGTAGATAAAACTAGCTATCCATACTGTATAGCTGATTGCAACTGCTGACGGCGAGACTTAACTCCTGATTAAAACTGCTGGCAGAGAGTCCTTCCAGTGATAGTATTTAACTACTCACAGATAGATTCCCCCCTCCAACAATAATCATTACATCATCCTCATGCATAAACATGACCTTGCACCATCAAATCAGATTTCACAATCTAAATTACATCACTTCATATATATAACTTTGTGGGGGAATTCCCTGATCTTACAATGTTTTGATCTCAAAAGCATAAACAAGTTTCTAAGTTTAGCATCCTTGGGGAATTCCCCACTTCCCCTATTGTGCAATCTAAACAGGTGCACTTAGCAAAACAAACTAGGGGTATTCCCTTTTCTCTCTTCTATAGTAAACAAAGTGCTTTTCCCATGAGAAATCTTTTCTCAAATAAAATTGAGAAAATAATATTTTTAAAAGTTTAATCAGAAAAATGGAGGCTATATAACAACATGTTCAGGAATGACTCCCCTGATACACAGACCAACAGCTTTACATGACTCTCCGAACCATGAGGCGCTGGACACCAATATTGCATACACCTGCACATTTTACGCAATGGGTGGGAGCGAGGAGAAATTCCATAACCACACTGCTGTGCAATTTCCAACCTTATAGGAACTATTTGAGTATGACCAAGAAACCCGACTCTTGCGGGGCTCGAACCAGGGCCGCTCGATCGATCTTATACTCTGCCGACGGTTCAGCACCTTAGACCGCTCGGCCACCCTGTCCTCATGTATGCCATATTGTCCATCTAATCATAAGGATTACAAAAATGTATAGTTTGTACCACCTACGACCATTGGGTTTGGAGTAAAAAGGTAAAAAATGACTAAGATGGTGAAAACATTAAAAGATAATCTGATTATATTTTAAATACTTGCAAATTATTGCCTGAGGTAAGAGGACTCCCAAAAAGTATAGTTTTGATTGTGTTAATGTTTACTTATGGAGATAAGGGTCAAAGAAGGTCAACACCAATTGGATTATGTTGCTCTATGAGTCTATGACCTATTTTGTCACATAACATGATAACTTCGCATTGCAGATGGTACAAACTATTCCTTATTTCGACACATTAAGCTAGATGAACAACTTCTTTAATTTTTCTACCAGGATTTGGTAGACGTTTCACATAGAAGTTCCAAGGATGCAAATGAGGTATTACAATTGATTCCGTCATGCGCTGTATGATGCTGTGCAGTAGCGCTTGACGGAAAAAATGGCAATACCTTGGGACTTCTATATGAAACGCCTACCCAAAATGGGAGCAACTTCTGATTTTGACCCCTGTACAAATAGAAATTGACCTTTTATTACCATTTTTGCCATTTTTACCCTGTAACTCCCAAACCAATGGTCATAGATGGTACAAACTATACATTTTTGGAATCCTTATGACTCGACGGACAAAATGGCATACATTTCAACATGATTGGAGCATTTTAAAAGTTTGACCCCGTGTAACCTTACATTGGCCCTATTGAAAAAGTGACACCAAAATTTGAGTGTATTTACTACCTAGCGTTGATATAGAGGGTCCATACTAACTACCAAAGGTGTCAAACCTTTTCTGTAGTGAGGGGTAAACGATGATGTTTGACCTGGGTCTGTGCTCCTCTAATTAGACAATTTGATGTGGACAGAAGAGTTTAAAAATATTACCAAGATTACGTGAGTCTGAGCAGCATACGTGATTCGATACGTGCAATGCCCTGAGCCTTGCGGTATAATGAAAAATTATGAATTGAAGATGCGGCACAAATGTTGCAATTTGGTGCACATTTTGGCAAATTTGCCAGCTAATTCTTCATCATCTTCCTCTTTTTCCTCTTTCCCTTCCTCTTTTTCCTCTTCTTCCTCCCATTCCTCTTCTTCCTCTTCCTCCTTTTCCTCTCCACCTTCCTCTTTCTCTTCCTCTTTCTCTTCTTCCTCTTTCTCTTCTTCCTCTTCTCCTCCTCTTCTTCCTCTTCCTCCTCCTCTTCTTCCTCCTCTTCCTCGTTCTCTTCCTCCTCTTCCTCTTCCTACTCTTCCTCTTCTCCACTTCTCTTTTTCCTCATCCTCTTCTCCTCCTCTTTCTCTTCCTCTTCTTCCTCTTCTCCTTCTCTTCTTCCTCTTCCTCCTCCTCTTCCTCCTCTTTCTCTCCCTCTTCCTCTTCCTATACTCTTCCTCTTCTCCTCTTCTTCCTCTTCCTTTTCCTCCTCTTTATCTTCCTCCTCTTCTCTTCCTACTCTTCCTCTTCTCCTCTTCCTCCTCTTTTCCTCTTCTCCTCCTCTTCTTCCTCTTATCCCTCCTCTTTCTCTTCCTCTTCCTACTCTTCCTTTTCTTTTCTTCCTCTTATCTTTCTTTTCTTACTCTTCCTCTTCTCCTTTTCTTCATCTTCCTCCTATTCTTCCTCTTCTCCTCCTCTTTCTCTTCTTCCTCTTCCTCCCTTTCTTCCTCCTTTTCTTCCTCCTCTTCCTCTCCTTCCTCTTCTTGGTCTTCCTCTTCCTCCTCTTCCTCTCCTTCCTCTTCTTGGTCTTCCTCTTCCTCCTTTTCCTCCTCCTCTTCTACATATTCTCCCTCTCTCTTTTTTTTTGGAAAAGGTAGGGAACAACTGATGTTCTCATGCACAGTATCAATGACATTAGTCTCAGGAAACAACATAATTATGAAAAGCGTAATTTTTTTAGGTCTTTCCAGCTGTGGAAACAGCGGAAAGTACTGGGGTGCCTAGTCACGCAAGACACAGCTGTTTGACTCCATGCAAATTGTCTCTTATTTTTAAAACAAATTCAAGCAGTGGCAACACAATTTTGACAACTGATATACAGTAAGTAGGGACATGCAAGAGCTATTATCTGTGCAAAAATTAGACAAATCCATTACGGAAATCTTGCCAAATAGGCCTACAAAGGTTATAATTTGTATGTTATAGCTCTCTATATATGCCCTTTCTCCATAGAAAGATATGCAAAACTAGATTTTTAAGAAAAATCATATTTGCCTGCAATGAAATTTCATGAAATTCACACAGGATGTATTTAGTTGAATACATAATTCAAGTCAGTTGTCAAAAAGCTCTTCAAAACTGTGTCGCCATTGATATTTTTTGTAGAC